>JAHPZR010050373.1:2500-7500 GCA_019787425.1 Platygyra sinensis | reverse complement strand
AGGGCGTTTTATTGTATGCGTATATATGATCCGATTTGTTTATACGAGTGTTTCCCTTAAAACACGATCACTCTTCTGCAAAAGTTTAAAGAACGAAGCATACATTGCATGGCGTCTTGTTTTGATTGCATCCTTAGCTTCGTTTCTTGCACACGCGTTTCGCTGCTAAAACGTACAACTTGTCTGCAGAAGTTTATAGAAGATCATAGAACGAAGTATACTTTGCGACTTTGCATGCGTCGATTCCGATCTTGTTTTGTTTGCATGCGTACTTAAAAAATTAAAAATTTTGTCTGCACATGCTTTTCGTTGTATGCGTTTGTGGTTCAATTGATTTGTTGACGCGGGTGTTTCGCTTAAAAAGTATCACTCGTCTGCAGACGTTTAAGAACGAGGTATACATTACATGGCTTCGTGTTTTGATGCACAGTTTTGTTTCCTGCTCACGCGTTTCGTTAAAACGTATCAGTTGTCTGCACAAGTTTACAGAACGAGGTATACATTGCATGGCTTCTTGTTTTATTTCTTTTGTCTGCAAGCACGTTTTTGGCTTAAGTCAAATCGACTTCTAGAAGTAACGAGTTGTGACGACGCGACGACATTTCCACCCCCCATTCACGCAGTATGACAATTTCCGGTGACTGTAGTCAGACTGCTGTAGGGTTTGTCAACTTCCGGTAAGGATGACTTCATGAATTTCACGACATGACTATTGCCAAGACGACTTGCCTTTGACTACTTTGTGGTCGTATTCGTGATCGCTTATTATTCTTATAATAATATAATAATAATAACTTTATTTGAGTCTCAAATCATTCTAGCCGAGCACGAGTGCTGTACTAATTGGGGAGACTGTAAATCAAATAAATCAAATGAATTCAAATGTTGGTTTTTGAGGAGAGGGGAAAACCGGAGTTCCCGGAGAAAAACCTCAAGGAGCAGAGTAGAGAACCAACAAATTCAGCCCACATATGACGCCGGGTCCGGGAATCGAACCCGGGACACATTGGTGGAAGGCGAGCGCTCTCACCACTGCGCCAACCCTGCTCCCCATTCTTTCAGCTTTCTCATAACTGTGAACATAACCTGCGATCAGGCGTCCTTTCTTTTTCGCGGCGGGAAGGTTCCTTCCCGCCGCGAAAAAAAGGACGCCTGTTCGCAGGTTACTGTCAACATAGCCGTAATTTTCCGAAATAGAAAATCAAACTTTGCCGGCCGGCAGCCGCCATTTTCACATAGCAGAGTCATTCTCGTCCCCAGTGCTACTCGTTTTAAAATCTCGTTGACCACGTGACCAAAAGAACAGCGTTCCGGTTAATGGTCCGGTGACTGAAGGGTGCTTACCGTTTGTCAGATGTGCGTTGAATAATGGTAAGGGTTTTTCCAAAATCAGGAAACCAACCGAACGAAATGGCGCTTACCATTTGCAATTCGATTTCCCGTAATTGTTTTCGGCTGATGAGAGACTGGAAACTGGAAAGTTTGGCAAATGGTGAGGAAATTTCCGCCGTTCCGTTCCGTACGAAAAAGAGCAGTACCTCTGAAGGTACTCCACAATTTCCGGAAAATTACCTTACCATTTGACTTCAAGCCGAAATTTCCGCATTTTCTGGCCAAATCGTAAGAACCCTTCGAGTCATCGTCTTGTTCGTTAAGCAACATCCGAAGATGACTTATCCGAATATGACCTTCCATAGCTCGACAGGCTCCCTGGGGCTCGACTCGGAAACTTGATCGTGTAAACTCTATTGCAAGGACCGCAGCGGAGTGAAGCCGGATGTTGGTTAGATCAGGATCAGCAGTGAAAAATAAACTATAAAACCAATTGAAAGGCTAACCGCACGGCTAAAAATGTTATATTAAATGCGCAATATTTCGGTTAGTCCTGTCAGACCGAAATATTGGGCATTTTAGCCGTCCGGTCAGCCTTTAGCCTGTTCCAGGTTCTCTGTCAGTGGAGGATTGAAAAAGTGGGAGGGCGACAAGTGGGGTCTGGTAGGGAAATAGGAGAGGTCTTCTGCCCTCTTGCCCGCCCTCTCCTTTTCTCTCCCTGATCCCGCTCGCCGCTGATCCTGCTTGTCGCCAGCTCGCTTTCTTCGATCGTCCTCACTGACCGAGAGCCTGAAACCTAGTCAGCCCTCGCTCCGTCGAAGGGCTAGCGCTCGAAACCTTGCACAGGGCGGCTGAGCCCGCAGTACGATCGGCAGTCAAAACTTAGCTGTCCTACCGAACGACACGATAATAGCCTTTTTCTTCGCAGGTAACAAAAATAGACAACCTCGTTCCCAGGGCCTTTTCCCTGGCTTTTGCCCGCCCCCAAGCCAGGGAAAAGGCCCTGGGAACGAGGTTGAAAAATAGAGACAATGCTAAAGTTGCTTTGGCTTCTTCTAATATTTAACTCGAGAATTCCGGGTTTAGTTTGACGAGAAACAGGATATTTTGTTCAAAATAAGACAACTATCACCCTACCTGGCGACAGAAATTCCCCCGTCATCAGCAGACTGGAAAGTTTTGGGGAAAGATAAAGACGTTATTGCTCCTGCGGCGTTCAGACAAACACATATTATGTGATTCTTTCAATATACAGAACGAGAAAAATTACGCCATGTTCTCAATATGTGAATAATACTATAAATCCATGGATTAAATTTTCACTTATATAGAACCAGGATCTCGCCGATGATCAGCGGCGAGCTAATTCTGTCTGTATAAAGAAAGCACGAAAATCTCGCCGATGATCAGCGGCGAGGTAATTCTGTCTGTATATAGAAGGCACGAAAATCTCGCCGATGATCAGCGGCGAGGTAATTCTGTCTGTATAAAGAAAGCACGAAAATCTCGCCGATGATCAGCGGCGAGATAATTCTGTCTGTATAAAGAAAGCACGAAAATCTCGCCGATGATCAGCGGCGAGATAATTCTGTCTGTATAGAAAAGGCACGAAAATCTCGCCGATGATCAGCGGCGAGGTAATTCTGTCTGTATAAACAAGGCACGAAAATCTCGCCGATGATCAGCGGCGAGATAATTCTGTCTGTATAAAGAAAGCACGAAAATCTCGCCGATGATCAACGGCGAGATAATTCTGTCTGTATAAAGAAAGCACGAAAATCTCGCCGATGATCAGCGGCGAGATAATTCTGTCTGTATAAAAAAGGCACGAAAATCTCGCCGATGATCAGCGGCGAGGTAATTCTGTCTATATAAAGAAGGCACGAAAATCTCGCCGATGATCAGCGGCGAGGTAATTCTGTCTGTATATAGAAGACACGAAAATCTCGCCCGATGATCAACGGCGAGATAATTCTGTCTATATAAAGAAGGCACGAAAATCTCGCCGATGGTCAGCGGCGATGTAATTCTGTCTGTATAATTAGAAGGCACGAAAATCTCGCCGATGATCAGCGGCGAGCTAATTCTGTCTGTATAGAGAGGGCACGAAAATCTCGCCGATGATAAACGACAAAAATCTCCTCGATGATCGTCAGCGAGGTTAATGAAACTCAGCGAGACGAATGAAAAAGGATACTCTACAGCAATTCGAAGCATGCTTTAGTTGCTTTTGCATTCACATAGTTCAAGACGAGGATGATGTGTGTTTATATTCAAGACGGTAATTTCCTTTGCGCGGGTTAAAAATAAACCAGCTGGGGCTTGAGAAAGGCGTATAAAAAGGAGAACTTGAGACTTACACTGTATAATTCCAGTGAAATTTTTATTAAGCGAATAATACACAATTACTCTCAGTTATTCAGTTACTCAAACAGTCGCACGTCCTGCTCTTCTACAGACTGCAGCCATTCCTGGTCACCGTCTTCAAAATTAACTAGATAGCCCTTGGATCGGTTCCATGCCGCGATGGTGCCCTTTATCCAGCCGAGATATTCAGTGGAGCCATCCAAATTAACTCGGTTGTATTCCACCTCAAGTCTTACCCCAATAAGGGCATTACCTGTGGATAAAGCACATGAAAGACTTCTATTGCAAGACATCCTCTTCATAGTTAATTTCTCATTTAATCAAACAAAAACGAACTTTTCTATTTTAGGATATTAGCTAGCAACAATGGAATCAGTGAAAGATAATTGACAAAATTGTTTTATTTTTACCTTGTCTCTTTTTACTATGCTTTCTGTAGTTGCAGGCACGTTGCAGCTGGCGCCTTTTATCTGGTGGACCTAAGAGATTTTAACGAATTGTTAACTACATATACTAGTAATAGTTTTCACTAGAGCTGCCCCCGCTTTCGAAGATCTGTTTAACACCTGTAAATGGTTTTTACTGAATATAAATACTGTGCATACGACTGTTAAAAAAGAAACGTTTGAATATTTATTGAAGTTAACATCCATGACTGGTAAACATATTTTTCTGTAAATGGCAATTAAATCTATTACAGCCATACATTTTTTTGTCATTTTTTTTGTGAAACAGCAACGTATTGTGTGTTAAGAAATTTGTTTATTTTATTGTAAAGAAAATATTCTGTGTAAACAGGCTTAGAAGTTTGAATATCGCAATTGGTGCAATTTAACCTTCCTGGATTTGTGTGCATTGAGTTACAAAAATAGGCCACATATTGTTATCTAAACCCAACTGATTTAATCCATATGCTGTCACTACTGTCAAAAGATTACTGCTATTCAAATTCACAGATCTCGAGCATGAGTGACAAAAAGAATCAAATGTTCTTAGCGTCATGAAAAGGCTCTCTTCCTCTTCATTGCGATAACCAAATGTTCTATTCTCAAATATCTGGCTAAAACAGGCATTACAATCCCTAGCCGCAAATGAACTACAAAGATCTATTATGTATGACCAAACCCTTCCTAATTTCCCTCAATAATGAACAATATTCTCTCGAAGAGATATAATGTGAGCAAACATTGAAAAGCAGGTCTGCAAACTCATTCCTAGGACGTAGATTTGATAAATATGGAAGAAACAAATGCGTAGAGATTTCCAAATAAGCATCAACAGCACATGAATAAATACCAGGG
>JAHPZR010050368.1:5000-10000 GCA_019787425.1 Platygyra sinensis | reverse complement strand
CCATCTCACTTGCAACATTTGGATTCAAGAACTCAATACCCAGACTACAATGCAAAGAGAAACCTTCAGGTGATGACGCTTTCAAGCGGTAAGAACTTCCTGCTAGCCCACTCCCATATTGTCTTATCCATATATGGTTATGTCCTATCCATATATGGTTATGTCCTATCCATATATGGATATGTGGGCTAGCATGAAGTTCTGACCCTTTCAAGCAATATATAAAGGCTGACTGCAGTTGCTGATGTTATGTTACGTTATGTTATATCTGTAACTCCATACAGGCATAAAAAGAAAAAAAGCTGAAGAGTTATGGTGTCAAACTCGCATTTTAAATCATCCATATAGATAAAAATATGGGGATGAGGGATGGTCAAATTGACACAAAAATATGAGTATAAAACGTTTGCAAAAATGGTTTCCTAACAACACAACAGGTATATTTAACAGAAAATTAATGTGATCATAATATATAGTGTGTATGACTGGTGGGACATACTGGCAATATTAGTTTGTTCAAAATTAATGATTTTAAAATAAATTGAATAAATTAACAAAGAATACAAAAAATCACATTTTTCAAACTTGTGTGAATCTCACTGAGATCCTTTTTGTGTTTGTTTTAATCATCCATTTTGACATGTTGCTATACAAGTTTTTATTGTTATTATTATCATTATCCTTATTATTTATTATTGTAATTGTTGTTGTTGTTATTATTATTATATTGCTACTAGCCTTTCGACAAACATTGGGTATTCCATAGTTATAATACTAGCAAGTAAGACATTACCAGTGATTAAATATTATTAAAGTTACACTTACTGTCTTTGATTTTGCTTTGATTTTGCTTTGATTTTATCTGAGCAGCAATGAGGAATGTGACAGATAACTACATCTCTGTAAGGATGGAATTTTGGGAGGTATTTTCAAATGATTCTGCTCACTAACACTGCCCATCTCTGCTTGAGGCGTTCCATTGTTGGCTTGGCGGGAAGAAGATCAATCAGCTGAACATCTTTTAGAGACTTCCATGGTCTTGATGTGTTTCAATTAGGTTCATTGACCCTGTTTCAGTACAAGCGTATTGCTCCGTGTCCAATTGTATAAGAATGGTTGCTGCATTCTTGTAAACCTTGAATTCTGGCCATTTAACCATGATGAAAATCAACATTAGTCCCCCACCAACCTATTAAGGGATTTTGTAAAAAACATTCAAGACAGGAACTTTCTACCAACATATGAGAAATTACAGCGTTAGCACTCAACAAAAACCACAAAAAGTACGCTTGTCACACGTTAACCTGTGAGAATTCTTTTACTGGACCTTGTTTGTGTGAGGATACTATTAAGGAAAACTCAATTTCATGGACAAGCTACTACTGAATGCTGGGGCGTAGTGGCATTTGGAATTATTCCTTGCTGTCCTCCGGGTGTAGGGATTTTTTAAAATTTTGGAAACATTTCAGCACAAATCATTTCCCAGGGGTGGGGGAATATCAGTTATAATTTGACCTCAACATAGATCTGCCCACGGGGCGAGGGAATTTACAGCAAAATTTTTAGGGAAAGTGTCAAATCCCCACCCTATGCCCGCTTCCCCCCTCCCCCCCCCCCCCCCTGGCCTTGACATTGATAGGTGCTGTATTTCCCATGACAGCATTGCAACAATTTCCCAGACTTTTTCCCCGACCTCCAATCATTGTGTTGTTTTCCCCAACCCAACTTCTCTCCTTGACCGGAGAATTATTGTTATATTAATTAACCCTTGAATTATTACGTCCTGTCTTTCCTCACTAAGGTCAAGCCTATTAAAATTTACAACACTAGTCTTGTTAACTTTCATTGTGTTAATAAGGATAAAACAAATAACATTAACTGAAAAATCCTACGAACTGCCCGTTGAAATTAATTTAAGATTTTCATTTTGATCAAAAAAATAATAGAAAGTCACTCAAGGGTTGGGAGTTTTTAAGTGTGACACACTCTGCATTGTTAAATAAGGTTATACGGTTCAGCACTTGCGAGTCGAAATATATCATTCTTAACCCATGTACCTGTAACTAAACGCGATGTAGTTTGTTTTCAGAAAGGCCGCTTCAGTTTGGAGGAAATCGATAAATTATATTTTCGCTGTTGGCAACTTGAAAACCGCCAAAATTTGACACGGAATGGGCCGTTCTCAAAACTTCGCTTGCACGCAAAAGGGAAGAAAGCGAGCTAAAATATCTTCCGATACTTTAGTTCATGGAGGATTTTGCTTCTACTCTGGTGGTAAATATTCAACTTAACAGTAATCTGGACGGCAAACAAGAATATTTTAAAACTGCTTTATTCTTAACAGACAAAAATTTATATTTTAGCTGACAGTCGCGATTAAAAGTTTAGGTATGTGCTACACCTTGGTTTACCCTGAGATTCAAGCCATCACATCTTTAAGCATTGAACTAAAACATATGTAAAAACTGCCTTGGGTAATTCAGTTTGCGCTTCACACGAACTCTCCGAAATTAAACAAAATTTGGTTGAAATATGAGACCATAAGTCGCGGTTTGTTGGTGTTTTATACGACGGCTTGCCGCTACTCTCGCAATACCTTACTATTTAACTCGCAAAAACTTGTTAACAGATTTGCGTTTACAAAATTACCTTACTGTAGGCCAACGACTACAGCTATCAAAGACAAATGTTAGGCCGGGTACTGCGGAGTACTGGAACGGTTTAGCTTTAAATTACTTTGCGCTTTTGGAAAGGCTAAACTTTGAAACTGTACATGATTTAAAAATTTGGATTGAAAAGAAAGGATTGATGAAATCTAGTGAATGTATCTGATAAGTGCTCGAGTGGGCAAGGTTCTAACGCTGCCTGAGTGAGTCGTTGAGCAAATTTGGGAAGAAGCAAACAACGATAAACAGGAAGCAAATTGCCCGGGGCAAAGTTAAAGTCAACAAGAAAAGGGTAAGACAGTAAGGTAATTTTGTAAACGCAAATCTGTTAACAAGTTTTTGCGAGTTAAATAGTAAGGTATTGCGAGAGTAGCGGCAAGCCGTCGTATAAAACACCAACAAACCGCGGCGTATTGTCTCATATTTCAACCAATTTTTGTTTAATTTCGGAGAGTTCGTGCGAAGCGCAAACTGAATTACCCAAGTCAGTTTTTACATATGTTTTAGTTCAATGCTTAAAGATGTTATGGCTTGAATCTCAGGGTAAACCAAGGTGTAGCACATACCTAAACTTTTAATCGCGACTGTCAGCTAAAATATAAATTTTTGTCTGTTAAGAATAAAGCAGTTTTAAAATATTATTGTTTGCCGTCCAGATTACTGTTAAGTTGAATATTTACCACCAGAGTAGAAGTAAAACCCTCCATGAACTAAAGTATCGGAAGATATTTTAGCTCGCTTTCTTCCCTTTTGCGTGCAAGCGAAGTTTTGAGAACGGCCCATTTCGTGTCAAATTTTGGCGGTTTTCAAGTTGCCGACAGCGAAAATAGAATTTATCGATTTCCTCCAAACTGAAGCAGCCTTCCTGAAAACAAACTACATCGTGTTTAGTTACTTACCAGTACCTATCGATAAGCAAAATATCAGCGAAAAAAAAAATCCACTCTGGCCGTTGGTTGCTTAATTTTTATAGGCATTTACTCTTAAGTCTCTTCTTATTGAATCCTGGATTACTTCCATTGGCTCAACAGTATTAGCAACTCGAACTGCTGAATCTTCATTGATATTGGCACCTAATGAATTCCACATGCTTTTAACCTCATGATTGTACTGCTCAGTTTGCAAGTCCACTGGAATGTTAATTCCTGGCAAACCATGTTTGTTAAATGTCCTATTCCATTTAAAATCATGCGCATCTGATTTGGACAAAATGGCTTCAAGTTTGGCTAGGTACAGTAGAATGACAGGCATATTTGGTCTTGCCATGTGCTTTGTACAATAGCAGTGCAACCTTGTTAAAGTCATGAAGCCTCTCACCATCACCTGCTTTAATTGCATCACCAAACTCGAACAAAACAAGACCAAAAGCCAGCTTTGCCTGGTGATAATTAAACAGGAAATTTTCCTTTGCTGCTTCCTGATTTGTGCCCCCCCCCTGTGGATCAGGAGCCTCAACAGTGACATTGTGATGTGCCTTGCTTTCGTGGCTAGAAAAGGAAGAAACCATATTAACACTCGGGAATTGCCCACCAGTTACATAGTACTATTGCATTAAGTTTCCCAGGGAGTACAAATGACTTCACTAGGGGACATCGTTTTGCAATTTCGTGAACCTCTCTAAGAATTTTGATAAAAGAAATTTATAATCTGTCCTGTCAAAATAAAAGTGAGACATTTTACTTTTGTACTCAATGTGTGTGTGTGTGGGGTGGGGGGGGGGCAGTCTGAGGGCGGGGGCACTTTTAAGCATAACAATACAATGGTTTTATTTCTTCTCACCTCAAAATGAAAATCTTAAATTAATTTCAACTGGCAGTTAGATTTTTCAGTTAATGTTATTTGTTTTATCCTTTATTAACACAATGAAAGTTACAAGACTAGTGTGTAAATTTATATAGGCTTGACCTAGTGAGGAAAGACAAGAAGTAATAATTCAAGGGTTTAATTAATATAACTAATATTCTACGGTCAAGGGAGAAGATGGGGGGAAAAAAGGAGGTTGGGGAAAACACACACAATGATTGGAGGTCGGGGAAAAAGTCTGGGAATTTTGCAAATGGTCCAAGGTGAAATAAAGCACCTATCAATGTCAAGCCGGGGGGGGGGGGGGGGAGGGGGAAGCGCGGCAATAGGTTGGGGATTTAGTTGGGAATATATGACACCACACTTTCTCCTAAAAATTTCGCTGTAACATTCCCTCGCCCCGTGGGCAGAACTATGTGGAGGTCCAATATAACTGGATATTCCCCCACCCTGGAGAATGATTTGTGCTGAAATGTTTCCAAAAATTTAAAAAATCCCTACACCCGGAGGACAGTCAAGGAATAATTCCAA
>JAHPZR010050366.1:0-11440 GCA_019787425.1 Platygyra sinensis | reverse complement strand
TCATGTCATCAGGTTGTAAGAAGCAGTGCGTTGATTCTGTAGATCACAGGATTCTACTACAGAAACCGTTCAACTTATGGAGTGGATTCCCATACTTTGAAGTGGTTTGGGTCATACTTTACAAATCGTAAGCAGAAAACCTTTGTAAATGGCCATTTATCGGACTAATGCAATGTTACTATACGTGCGGTGTCCCACAGGGATTGATCCTGGGACCACTATTGTTTTTAGTCCATATAAACGATCTCCCTGCGTGGCCCCTATACTCTGTGCCAAGAATGTACGCTAACGACACCAGGCTTACTCTAAGTTCTAATAATCCAGCCGACTTACAATACAAATTAAATAGTGACTTAACCGAAAATAAGACCTGGTAACAAGCTAATAAACATAGTCTAAATGTCAAAAACCAAATATTCTATTATTGGTAGCCATAACAAATTGGCTCACTTAAACTATCAGTTTGATGTAAAAATCGATGAACATTGCCTAGAAAGAGCTAAACATGAAAACCTACAAGTGTCTTGGTATTGATTTGGATGAGAACTTTTTTTGGGACTACACATTGACAACATTACACATTGACAACATTGCCAAAAAAGTATCCGCCGGCCTCGGGGCTATCAGACGGTTTAGAAACTTGGTTCCCCGTGAGACTCTTATTATATGATCTATAAAGCGCTCATCAAACCTTGGTTTGATAACTTAAGCCTTGTATGGGGCAGCATAGGTGTGTGTCAATCTGAGAGACTCCAAAAACTACAAAATAGGGCTGCACGCTTAATCACTTTCTCTGACTTAAATATTAGATCGGCGTTCACTTTACTCAGTGTCCTAGGTTTGGATTCCCTGGGGCGAACGCGTTTTAAGCAACTAGCAATCATTCTGTTTAAGATTGTTCATTATCTTGCTCAGACTCATCCAGTGTTCACTCGCATAATCTAAGAAATTGTAAGTGCAACCTCTTCGTTCCTAGACCGAGTACTGAAGCAGGCAACGAAGTTTTCAATATCGTGGCTCTGTTCTCTGGAACAGCTTACCTTTTAGCGCTACGATTCAGCCAACTTTTGGATCAGTTTATTTCTTCTAAGTATGTTGCTGTTAGCCGATTAAGGGCAAACTTTACCGTTAGGGGTAACCCTGCGATGGACTAGCATCCCATCCAGGCAGGGAGGGGAGGGAGGGGAGGGAGGGGAGTAGAAATTAATACTCCTGGCTGCTCCATTCTACAGAAATAAACCAAATATAACAACAGTCCTTCAGAAGTCTTGATGGGCCGCTTGACTCGTATGCAGACTCTTTTGAGTTAAGAGTGTCCAACAGTAAATAATGAAAGAATGAAAGAAACGAATGCAGCTATAGCACTACTGGGAAAATGACCTGAAAAAAATTTAGGCTTTCAACGGGATTCGAACCCACGACCTTTGTGTTACCGGTGCAGTGCTCTACCAACTAAGCTTTCAAAGCCACATGAGAGCAGACGTGTCATGGCTGCATTCGCATCTTTCATTCTTCCATTATTTAATTGCTACTGTTGGACATATATTATCATGGAATTTATATTGTGTCCACTGAACAAAAAGACTCTTGAATATTTGTTAAAAACACTTTGCCTTGCTGAATTAACCGCTTTTCAAATTACGAAACTCGCTCAAGTATTTTGTTGGATGAACTTGGCTGGGAAAGTTTGGAAGACGAAAGACTTAAACAACTGGGCCGGTACGATTATGTATGAAATTTATAATAATCTTTCCCCATCGTACCTGAGGCGTATTATAATCAAAACCTCAAATGTACACGAACACAAACTCCACGGAGATAAATTGCT
Organism: Platygyra sinensis; assembly: GCA_019787425.1. Taxonomy (NCBI): domain Eukaryota; kingdom Metazoa; phylum Cnidaria; class Anthozoa; order Scleractinia; family Merulinidae; genus Platygyra; species Platygyra sinensis. Next base: position 9,612 of record JAHPZR010050366.1, on the reverse strand, counting down.
ATGTTCTCAATCCCACAACGGATTATGGAAAAGGTAATCTACACTACCGAGGATCTGTTCTGTGGAACAAGATTCCATCAGAAATTAGAAACTTATCCAGTTTAAAACTGTTTAAAACCTCACTGAATGGGAAAGCTTATTTTTAGTGCGCTTTTAATTAGAGAAAGTTTTATTACATAGGATTTTCAGTATTGAAGGATAGCTAATTAGTTCGTTAGTTAATGTATTTCATTGTTAGTTTGTCCATTCCTGTTAATATAATTAATTTACTAGCCTTTTGTAATATTTTACCCGATAGGAAGACCATTTTTATGATAAGATTTTCGTGTTTCAATAAAGATTGATTGATTGATTGATTGACTGACTGAGAAGACCTGTTAAGTTGGGCTGAGAAATCAAGAAGACCTTTTAAGTCGGGCTGAGAAGCTGAGAAGATCTGTTAAGTTGGGCTGAGAAGCCGCGCAGGCCTGTTAAGATCGGCTTAGAAGCCGAGAAGACCTGTTAAGTTGGGTTGAGAAGCCGAGAAGACCTTTTAAGTCGGGCTTAGAAGCTGAGAAGACCTTTAAAGTCGGGCTTACAAGCCAAGAAGACCTGTTAAAATGGGCTGGGAAGCCGTGCAGGCCTGTTAAGTTGGGATTAGCATTCGAGAACACCTTTTAAGTTGGGCTGAGAAGTCAAAAAAGACCTTTTAAGTTGGGCTGAGAAGTCGAGAAAACCTTGTAAGTTGGGCTTAGAAGTCGAGAAGAACTGTTAAATTGGTTAAGTTGGGCTTAGAAGTCGAGAACTAGAAGAACTGTTAAATTGGGCTGAGAAACCGCGCAGGCCTGTTTAGATGGGCTTAGAAGCCAAGGGATCTTATTAGTTTGTTCATGTTGGGCTGAGAAGCTAAGAAGATTTTATTACGAATTCTTTCTCTGTGTGCTGCTGGTGCCACGTTGGTCTTTTAACTTGGACTGAGAAGCCGAAAAGGTCTTTTAAATTGCATTTCTCAGAGTATGAGTTGCGCTGAGAAGCAGAGAAGACCCGTCAAGACTTTTCTTGCATTTTCTTCCCCGATGTGCGTTAGCAGGGCTGAGAAGCCAAAAAGGCTTTTTTTATGTTTACATTTCCCAAGGTTATGTTATGTTATGTTTATATTTCCCAATGTGATGTGAAGTATATATGAAATAATTCCGGCTTCTTCTTTCCAGTTGCTTAAATTGGAAAATTAACTGGGATGATCATCATTCACTTTCACTTTCATTTCCCAGTGTGTTATATAAACCATTTTATTATTTATGCTTTACATGTTCACTCGGCTTGGGTCCTAAATTTCTGTGTTTTCTCCATGGTAACTTGAACGGGTTATTGCTAGAATGGATACTTCCTGACACAATCAGGTACAAGCAGATAAACGACACCCTATTTAGGCAGAGAATAACTGCTGGGTCAGGCACTGATCTCTAATAATTGGGTCTAAGCGCCGGCTCGAAATGGTTAGCTTTCATAAATTGTTCTGGTTACACCATAATTAAACTTGGTAAACCTTTGGCAAGACTTTACTAAGATCGGTTGGTACTTTATATACACAAATTTAAGTGTCTCGCCATATTTTAGAGTATTCATTCTAGTCTCGACCAACTTGAAAGGGTGTCTAATGCTCTAGCCGGATTACTGTCACTCAGGCTACCATCCCTTGGGTGGTTTCTTTTTATTTTTTTCTGTTCCATGCCCTTTTGTTCTCTGTTTTATTTCTCCTTTGTCCCTGCGTGTTTCCCCAAGGGATGGCTACCTATTTTTCTTCTTTATTTCCGTGTTATCCTCGGTTTGTATTCATAGTTTTGTTTTCTCAGTTCTCCTAAATTTCATGCCTTAAAGTATGTAATGTAGGTCGTTTTGAGTTTTGGATGAAATTGGTTTTGGTTTGTTTAATGGGTAATTTTTCTTACACATTTCTGTCCATGGGGGGAGAGGTGCAATGAGGTTATCCCCATGTCAGAGGAGGTTGGACACGGTCTGAAAGGCATCATGGTTGGTCGTATTAGCGAATCACGAACGCTCTTTTATCGTGGGCATGAAATCAACATGGCGGGCTTCTAGGAAGAGGTCAGTATCAATATTGATCATTTTTACCTACTTGTTTTTAGCTTTGCGACTTCAAACCCACAGGACAAGTTCGAGTTGGCACTGGGCTAGTTGCTCGGGAAACTTCTTGACTCTATACTTGATTTCTAAGACAAGTTACGACTTGACTTCGGTGCTTCACTGTCGGCCTTTGTTACGCTTCGTGAAATTTGAGTTGATGTTACATTTTGTCGATTTCTCTCCAAACCCAAACTTGTCAGACTTCAAAATTAATATCCATTCCAAAGTAAGTTAATTTCCTAATAGAAAATGATCAGTGTAAGAAATTGGCTTCACAATGTGGACTTCACAATCTTTATTTCATCCGTCTGAGGACTGTAACTTCCGGCAATCTCATACAATCAGAAATCCGTTGTTGGCGTTACGCATTGCGTTACGCGTTACGTCTCTGGTCACGTGTTAGCTTCAAGTTGATTGACAGATTAATCATGTGCTTGAAGAGAGAAGGGAGAGATGGTTGATTGTCGAAGTGAGAAAGGAAAGAGTAGAAGTGTTTGGAAAAGATTGTTAACCGATTGTATGAGATTGTGAAGTTACGGTCCTCAGACGGATGGAATAAAGATTGTGAAGTCCACATTGTGAAGCCAATTTCTTACAATCGGCGCCCCTAAGCGCCCCTCTGGTTAGTGAATATACGATGTTGAAGTTGGCCACTATTTTGCCTCTCACGCTATGAAATGTCACGAAGAACACGCGAAATTGTGCGTGCAGTCCGCGTAATCTCCTGCTTAAGAAAAGCAAATTTAACTACTTTTCTTCATTTTACCAGGTAAAATCACATAATGAATTATTTCTTGTTCCGAACCAATGGAGTTTTCAAACAAGAAAAGTTTTAGTCTGTTTTTAAGATGTCGAACCTCTTACCGTTTTCTTGCTATATATCTGTGTACATGTATTCGTCTAAAGGTGAGATTTTTGGCGGTAAATAGGACAGCACAACCGCCAAACACTAGGGGAAACCTAGTTGTTTTCGTGGTATTTGTATCTTTTAACTCGCTTTATTTTCCTTGCAGTTGTTAGGTTGCATCGATGTTATTATTTTTATGTCTGTTGCCTGGTAGATTGCTGTATTTTTACAGGTTAACGTTAATTCAGGGAAAAGTTGCCTCTTTATGATGAGGGAAAATTAACAACAAATTATCCAGTTGTTCAAGCAATTCATTTGTTGTTTCTGTGATATTTAATGTTTCTTTGCAATTCTTCTCAATAGGTATCAAAGTACACACAATTGATTAAGAAATGATTACCATGGATGTTAATTCATAGCCAGTGTTGTAACCAGGAGCTGTGGAATGAAAAGAGACAGCCCCTATTCATACGCTGTCTCTACAATGTAGCTTTGAGTATGGTTGATGAGTTTGCCTTTATGAGAAGGAAACAGCTTCCAATATCAATTACTTACTTTCATGTTTTGGAAAAATTTGCTCCAAATTATTAGCATATCAGGTTGTTTAATGTAATATTCTATGATGCATTTCTTGACTGCCAGTTTCAGGCTGTAAGATAAATGTTGATAATATACCGTAGAATTCCGAAAGTAACGGCCCCCGTTACTTTCGAATTTTGCGGGCAAAAGGGGCCGCTACTTTCGGGTAGTCGTTACTTTCGGGTCGGCCGTTATTTTCGGACAGGTAAAAAACGTTTGTAACTCGAAACGGTCTCAGACAAAGAGGACGCGTATAATGAAATTTAAAAGTCATTCCACTTAGGCATATTCCTAAAATGTAACGTAACCAGATGAACAAACAGTCAACAAAACAGACTACTTTAAGCGGTACGTTATACATACACGATTACTAAAACTGTACAGTACGTTTTGACTTTTCACTGACAAATTAATTTCAATGAAGTATTGCAAAGTTTATAAGTTTCACTCACAGATTAGATCATACACAAACCGATTCTTTAAACGTTCTTTAGTCAAGCATGTGCATGTGCTCCAAGATAATCTGAGAATTTTTACAAGTTCTAGTTTTCTAATCTGTATACATTGAAAGATAATCACGGTTTCATGACAAACGTTGGTGTTTTTCTTGTTTAAGTTACTTCCCAAAGAAGAGATATTATTTGTATTTCTCTCTTTCCAGTTGAATATGTCATGGTACTTCTTAAGATCGTTTTGTAAGCCGACGGAAAGTAATGCTCGAAGGGAACATCAAATACAACACTGAGTCACAACAGTGTTTTGTTACCGTTTTGGGGTAATTTTTTTAAAATGCCGTTACTTTCGGGGGGACCGTTACTTTCGGGATTTAATAGGAGGGCCAAAAATTAACGTTACTTTCGGGTAGCCGTTACTTTCGGGGGGGCCGTTACTTTCGGAATTCTACGGTACTTCAATTAAAGATTGCTCTGGATTGTTTTGTTTCTGTAATGTGGAGATATTTGTTTGTTGCCATCTGTTTTGCACATGTCCATGTGTCGAGTACCTACATGAACTGTACCTCATATTGGTACAAGGCCAGGTTTAAAATCAATACTTGTCTGGTTGCCCAGAATTACTGAATGGTGATGGATGTTTTCCTATAAGTCTAGCCCAAATTGTCAAGGCAATCAAGACCCCACATGAGCACTTAACAATAGTCATCTAAAGTTTTTATTTTCAAACACTGTTGCAAACTATTAATCATTATGGTGACTATTCTCCACTGACTTTATAGCATGAAGCAAAGACAATGGTAACCCAGTCCACAGTCAGTAATGGTCAAACATTGCATTACAATAGGTTCCTTTCAAAAGGTTATAATTTCTTAGATAAAACTAGACACAAAAATCAATTTAGAATCCTGAAATACAGGTAAAGTGATGAACCTCATGTTGTCTTTTTTCTATATCTATATATATATATATTTGGCCTTGAATATGAGAATGCTGGTTACTGATTGCAAAGAGTTTATCAGCTAATTTTTTTTATTTCATGTTCTGTTCTCTCCAAGGATAGATCAAGGTTTTTATTTAGAAGAGGAGTGACCACTTTAAAACATTTGTGTAGTATAATAAGACATGATATTTTGAAATCTGGGCTGTTTGACTGCCAGAGGCTGCCCAAGGTTAACTGCATTTAACAAAACATACAATTCTTGTCATACCCCGGTAACCCTCCCCCAAGTTAAATGCCCTTTGATCTGGTCATCTTGACTTTTTGTAACTTGCTTGATTGACTTTGCAATTTTTTGAGTTATGGGGAATATGTCAGTTCACAACAAATTATAATAATCCAAGGCAAAGAGTATACCTAAAATTTTGCACTACCTCACATCATTATGACATGCATGTACATGTAGGGTTTCCATGACCAGATTTAGGTACAGTATTGCAAAAGCTTACACACTAGTAACTATGACTTCACTGAAAAAAAGATTGATCTTTAGTTGCAAACAGATCTTTACAAGTAAACTCCTTGCACAGTCCTCAATGTTACTAACTTCTGTTGATAATAACTATATCTCAGGCAATAATACATATATGACATGTTGGCACAGTGCATAAACAGTGTCTCTTGAGTTCACTGTAAAATAATAAAGTAGAACATTTGAGCCATAAACGTATAATTAAATGTAAACAACAGACAGCCAGAAGCAAATATAAGCAATTTGTATTCAAGCTTACGTGAGCTAAAATTTTCAGTCGCGACTTATTCAGGGCAATTCGATGAGAAGCGTAAACCTGCATTACTCGGGAAGCACAGGTATTCAAGTGTTGCCATACGTTACAAAGTGGCAGGATATGTAGAGGAAATAGTTGTAAAGATCCATCAGCGTTTGTAGAATCTCGATTGATCGGTCGATCGCGCGTGGGCTCATCTTTACTCTGGGACTCGATCAGAAAAAAGCCATGATTTTGTTGTCTTCATCGATCACCATGTGTAGGTGAGGTAATCCAACGAATTGTGGGGCAGAAGAACGTTCGATGTCCAGCATTTATATCGAAAATATGAGCGAAATTCCGCTATAAGCGTATCTTCGGTCGCCTGGTTAGAGATCCGAACGCCACGAGAGCTCGCGTAAACTGAAGCCTATTGAATTATTTACCCATGCTGCATTTCGGACCGTGTCCAACCTCCTCTGGTTAGAGTCCGCATGTTATTGAAAGGCGCAGTAAAAAGCAACAGAAACAGCACTTGCGGTATGCTCCATATAAGAAGTTGTGGATCAATATCAGTATCTGGGCAACTGCGCACCTACCCCTCCCCTATCCCAACATGTTATAATAAGTTAATAGGTTAGTGTTACTGTTGGGTTAGGGGAGGGGGAGGTGCGCAGTTGCCCAGATACTGATATTGATCCGAAGTTATGTATGTGATATAAGGCTTTAATGCCGCCTACAGTCTGATTCCAAAATTACTTTATCGCCATTCAGACACCACATACGTTGAAAAATAAAAATGTCATGAGCTAATGGCCTACGTTCAATATATCAATATTCTAACATGGCTCCGCGGTTTTCGGGTAAAAATTGTAAATTTTTAAAGTTTCTTTTGTCCCTCAATTCCCAAAAGAGACTTGGATACAAAGAAAACAACACCAAATATGAAAGTTTCTCGTGAAAGCCACGGAGCCATGTTAGAATATTCACTTGATATATTGAACGTGGACTATTAAAGAACATTCACAAAACTATTTCAGCTTCAAATCGGCAGAAAATAGTCGACCTCTGTCGAGAAAAAAAAATCAATATTCTTATAAAAAAAAATTGCAAGCATTCACCAAATAAAAAATCTATGCAAATGACTTGAGCTGTTATTTCAATATAGTCAGACAAATCTGGCGAAAATAGCTTTTCTTTCGAGAATATCCTTACAGAAAAACTGAGTATAAATCACGGGAAATGAACCAATCTAATTAAAAAGGGCGATCAGCAACTGAGTTGACGAAACTTTTAATTACGAGACCAATTCTGAGCTATTGAACCCACCATGTAGTTTTAGGATCGTTAATCATTTTCAAACGCGAGAAAATTTCGTCAGATTTACTGATGTTATGCATGAGGAGACCAATATTTCGATTTCATGAATTCTTTGCTTTACAGATGTTCTAATACCTTCGCCGATGGTTGTCAGTTTTCAACACTGTACAGTTTAATCTATTTTATTAAAACTTTTCGACACGAAAACATTCATTATGAAGTGAACATTAAACACAGCTGGTGATACGGACTTTAGCAATTCTCGCTGTTCAAGATAGCTTGCTTTATTTATTAAATGCGCGAAATTTGAGCAAGCATAACTTAACTACCAAATCAGTTTGGAATTTCAGTTTCCAGTTTTGTGTGGTTTTCGGGTTGCCTACAAAAAAATTCCTCTAAAAATGAAAAAAAAAGCAAATCTGTCGAAATAAAGGCTATTTCGTTCATTGCATTTGTTGTTAACTTGCGTAGAAAAAATGAAGGCAAGCCATTTTCCACGAAAATTTGAGCGGTCGGTTTAGAATCGCTCTTAAAGGCTCTTTTGCTGATGTGAGATTTGTAAAGCTTACTGTAAAATAAGCTGAAATTTTAACTGAAGCTAAGAAATCACCCACAATTTAAAGGATTAACTGAATTTTCACAACCCCATGTAGAACCTATATTTAAGTCGAACTTTTGAACCTGACCTCACGAGTTTTGAATATTTTTTAACTAAAGCTGGTCCAATTTGCAAACCTAAACCAAAATTCAGTTCAACATCTTCCTGACTGTCTGATTTAAAAAAATCAAGTTATTCACACTTTAATTAATGGCACTCATAACGAATCTTAATCGCGATGTTAAGCCGAAGCAACATCATAGAAGCTACACGATTAAGTAAATTTCAAGCTTAAGAGGGGAGGCCACATTAGCTTTGGCTGTTTTCTATGCGGGTCCTATATTTTGGTCGAATTGGAATTTGAAGATTGTGGTTTTGTGATGGGGGAAAAGCGGAGAACCCGCAGAAAAACACTCGGATAGTTGGAAATTAACAACAAACTCACCACATATGGCACCGGGTCAGAATCGAACCCGGCCACATTGGTGGGAGACGAGCACTCTCACTACAGCGCCATCCGTGCTCCATAACTATATAGGAATTGATGTGAGGCAATACAAACCTCTTGTTTGAGCAGTCAGTATCATAAACAGGAAGATAACTCCCTTCCTGAACATTGTTCTTCTTGAAGCTTTGAGTCCGGCAAGGTGTATTTGAGAATTAAATTAGTTAGTGCATTGCTTGCTTTTTTGACGATTTTAAGAATCACGTGACTCGAAACTGACCAATCAAAAATCATCTCAGAATTTATTGCACTCATAATGCATATTTACAATACCCAAAGGGAGGTCACACTGTTCTAGAAGTTGTAACAAGACAATATTTGCAAGTGTTAAATACACGAAGTCACAATCCCGTGAAATATAAAATGCCTTAGGTATTCTCCTGATATATATATTCCTGTTTTAGGTCAGTTCTTCGCGCGAAATAGAGACTTGGAAATTTCGTAAAAAGCTAGCGTAGTTGTATTACTATGGAATCAGGAGAAACTTCACAAGCATGCAAAAGGCTTCTTTATGGAAATTCGTCAGTCAAATAAAGAAAATTCATTGGGGGTCAACTTTAATTTTGCTTCACTAAATATGCAAATATTTTACAAAAAGTATTTACCCCCTTTCAGTGCTGTCCGACTTACACGATGATAGGGCAATTGAATGTCTGACCTAGACTGAGCCAGTAAAATTAAGAAAAGTCGAAGAAATCACTTCGTAAATGGTGGTGATCTTTCGACTATGAATGCAAAAGGAGGGAAAAAGAGGGTAACTTTGGTTTCAAACAATGTTAAACCTCCATAGTTCGCAATAAGATACGTTTCTTTGTACTAAAATATTTTAGCGTTTCTGTATATTAAAAAAAGTTCGTTATGAAATGGGTTTTCATGACTTAAGCAAAGTAAACAGCCTCTTTTTACTCTATGACCAAAAATTAAAAAAAAAATCCTTTTGAGTTTTCCGACTAAAGCAAATTGTCTTTTTTTATGAATTCTAACCAGCTGTTTTTGCCTGGTTTTGTTAGTACAAACGTCCCTAACATATAAGGTTTTTTTTATTAATACTTCAGTTTTTGTGTTGGCAGTTTTTGTGCGCACAAAATATCAAAATTTGTGAACAGCTGGAAGCCTTGTGCAGTAACTATTTACCAAATAGAAGATGTTGTTTCACGTCCTCTTAAGAAAGAGGGAAGAGGTAAATGCAATCTCAAAATCCAAACAGAGTGAACACTATGCAAGTAGACATAAGCCCGAGCATCAATGGTCAATGATCAATCACATTGCCTTCTCGTGCAATTGCAATAGCGCGCCGCGCGCATTGGTTATGTCATCAGGAGGAATTTCACAACCATGCGAAATTTTTCAGTCCCTTCAGATGTAGCGTGACACTTGAATTCCAAAAGAACACCAGTATCGTCTTTCGTTTCAGTAAAACATATCCGAAAGTATTTAAATTATTTGCTCCCATCCATCAATAAAATGACAACTTCTGATA
>JAHPZR010050364.1:25000-28067 GCA_019787425.1 Platygyra sinensis | reverse complement strand
ATGTGTGAAGTGTCAAAAGAAACGTGATGCAGTGCCAATTTTAGAGCCCCACTTCGACCTATTATCACAACTAGACCACGTGAGCTTGTCACTATAAACTTTACAAAATACCTGGAACTGTTTGCACTTAATGAAGGAACCAGCAGCGGCTATTGCAGATAAGCTGCAAACGAGTATATTCCTCGTCATGGACCCCCAGAACAGCCTCATAGTGATCAAGGAAAAATCTGAACGCCAAAGTAGTGATTGATGTGTGCGATATTCTTCAAACATGCAAAACACAGACGACACCATTCCACCCGCCGTCGGACGGAGCAACCGAGCGAGTAATTCGAACGGTTAATGGGATGCTTTCCAAAGTGGTGGATGAGAACCAGAAAGACTGGGACGAGAAACTTCCTGGTGTTATGATGGCGTACAACTTGGCATACACATACTTTCTCGAGCATGGGTGAGAAATGAGACTCCCAGTTGATGTTGTAGCAACACCGATTCCAGAACCTGGATGCTAGCAAGACGGCGTTTGGGAAGAAGCTGAGAATGACATTAGAAAATGCATTTTCAATCAGCTCGGGAGAGTCTGTATACTGCCCACCGGAGACAAAAAGTGGGCTATGACCGATGGGCCAGAGAGAAAGAATACCGTGTTGGTGACCTAGTGTGGTGGTATGACCGTTCGACAAGGGGCGATGCCAAAAATTGAATTGTCCGTGGGTGGGGCCTTGGAAAATTATCAGAGCAAGTAAGAGATGTTGTGTACAGGATCCGGTACTGCGGAGCAGAATCTGTAAGAACCCGAAGAAGAATAGTGCATCACAACCAAATTAAACTATGCACACTTCCACCGGTTAATGTAGAGGGAGGGGCAATGACAAGGATTCACAAGGAATCCAAAATGCAGGTCTGCCAATGCTAAATCCAGTTGCTGTTGATGAACCCCGTGGGAATTTAAGGGAGGTGGCTGTAGGAGATGAGACAGAGGGTCTGGACGCAGAAACAACAGTGGTGGAGGATCACGTTAGTCAATAACAATAACAACAACAACAATAATTTTATTTGCATTTCCTTTTGAAGTAAGGTTACAAGAGATCTATATATATTTTCTTTTTTTATGTTAAGATGTTAAGTAATTTTGAGATTATATATAGTTTACGAAGGAAATGCCTAGTGCCAAAATGAACCCTAAGGTTTTCGAGTTCAGCCCTAGGCTTGCTATGTTGTAATTTTTGTAGCTTACACTCAAACTGGTGTTTACACTCACACAAGTGTATAGCGAAGGCGAAATGGAATGAAATAGAAAAAAAAAAAAAAAAAAAAAAAAACCGAAAAAAAGAGCAAAAATGCATGCAAAAAGGAAAAAAAAAAAAAAAAAAAAAAAGGCATAGCGCTACTACAATCAGGCAGCTATAAGACTATAAAACAGAAAGGGAAGAAGGATAATCCTATTTTGAAATGATCTTTAAAGGTAAGATTGCTTACGTAGTAAATGCTGTTTAACTTGTTTACTAAAACAGTTTGAGCTAAGGTTTTTGAGATCAGTTGGTAATTCTTGCCAAAGTTCAGAGGCCAGTGAAGCTATAGTCTGTTTTCCGATGTTAGTTCTTGTTCGTACTTTGTGTATGTTATCTTTAGAGGCATATCTCGTGTTATAGGAGTGAATATCTTTGGCATAAGTGAAAGAATTGGTAAAAATGGATGGTAGTTTTTTTATGTGCCAGTTGTGTATGAACTTAAGTGCCTGGAATTTAAAAGTGTTTTCTATGGTCATTATGTCTAGGAGATTCAGCAGTGGCAAAGCACTTTCGGTGTCTTTTCCATATAAAGTAGCAAAAAAAATAGTTCTGGCAATGTGGTTTTGTTTTACTTGGAGTTTTTTTAGGTTGCTTTTAAAAGCACTGCCCCAAGCAACAATCGCGTACGAGATGTAGGGGTTTATTAGGTTAAAATATATTTGTCGTAGTTGTAGAGGGGTTAAGTAGTGCCGCAGTTTGAAAAAGATACCAGAATTCCTTGCAACTCGGGAGCAGACAAATGATATGTGTTGTTTCCAGTTAATTTTATCATCAATAAGCACTCCAAGATATTTTACGTGGTCTTTTCTTTCTAAGGGGAACGTGTTGCCACCATTGTCCTGAATGCTTACATTTATAGGGGTATTTAATCGCTTTTGGGGTGATTTAATTATCATAAAATTAGTTTTAGAGAAATTTATCGACAGTTTGTTTACATCACACCAAGCTTTCACTTTAAATAGTTCTTGGTTTATAATTGTTTCGAGTTGCTTAGAGTTGTCAGAGGAGATAAAAATATTTGTATCATCAGCGAATAGGCGGAAAGAGAGTTTTTGAGAACAATAGGAAATGTCATTGATATAGAGCAAAAAGAGTAGTGGTCCAAGTGTACTACCTTGAGGAACTCCACAGATGACCGTTCGTTTGGTAGATTGAGAATCCCCTAGAGAAACATATTGTTGCCTGTTGGTAAGATAGTTGGTAAACCAATTGAGCGGAATTCCCCTTATTCCATATTTTTCGAGTTTCTTAAGTAAAATAGCATGGTTGACGGTGTCGAACGCTTTAGCGAAATCCAGGAAAACGCCGCAGGTATAGAGATTATTATCAATTGATTTTTTGAGATTATCTGTAATTTCTGTTATTGCTTGTTCAGTGGAATGTCCCTTTCTAAACCCGAATTGGCATTCGTTGATAATCTTGTATTTTTCAATATAACTAGTGAGTTGTTTATAAACGAGCTTTTCAAATATTTGTGAAAATGAAGAAAGTGTTGATATTGGGCGGTAGTTTTCTGGAATAAGGCTGTCCCCTCCTTTGTCAACCGGGGTTAGTCCAGAAGCAGAGAACATGACATTGGCGTCAGAAGATCCAGAGAGTGTTGGCCAGTTGCCGGAGAATTCAGGAGCAGAGAACGTGACAGAGGAGGCGACAAATCCAGACACTGTTGAGCAACTTCCGGAGACTGCAGCTGGGACTGGTACTACCGGAAGTGGCGTCGTACAATTAACGCGAAGTGGAAGACAGTCAAGAATGCAACAATGTCCTGACTTTGA
>JAHPZR010050364.1:0-20000 GCA_019787425.1 Platygyra sinensis | reverse complement strand
AATGAATTTAAATGCTTCTACAGCTGGATTTGGCAGTTACTCCACGACCAGCTTTTCAACTTTGAGAGCAGGATGACACTTAGAAGCTGTTACTGGAAGCCATTTTTCATGGAACCACTCCTCTGATAAGCTCTGCTGCTGGGCACCCTGCATTTCCTGGAGAGCACCACGTTTGATATTATCAAGGAAGATAGTTCCTAGCTGTGATAACAATCAGCTTTGGTCACATGACATTGTTGTTCTTGAAGGTAATCTGCGGTTGCGTTTCCCACATTGAGAGAGCTCCATTCTTGTTCTGTGATAGTCTATGGAAGTTTGAAACAAAGTAATTGATATTGTCAGGCATTACTTGATGATTTTTAGCTGATCTTAGGTCAAAGTTGACCACTGGCAAGGGCCCCTTTCCTTTAGTTTTGACACTTAGTTTACTTCACAATAAATCACTCGGCGTTGGTTTGTTTACGTAATGTATTTTGCCTGGGTCAGAACTGGGTGGCTGGGAAGCCACTTCCCCACTCTGTTTCCCCGGTTCCCGCGCTGGCATTTAATCGAGCCCTGCATATGCCCTCGACGGCCACATCCAAAGCAAGTGATCTCCGGGCATTCTCTCATGAGGTGGCCCAGCTTATGGCAATTCCTGCATTCGACTGATCTAGTTGCCCGTCCCCACGGAAGGGGTGCTCTACCTTGAGAAGCTTCCAGTCGTGCAATTCGTTCTTCCAGTGACACTTTATTCCCATTCCAAGTGGCGCCCATTTCTCTTTTCAGATTAGCAACACGCTCATGTAAAGCTGCAACTTGTGCCTCCTGTTTAACCTCCATAACTTTTGGCTCCATTTTGAACTCTTCGGTAGCTTCTGTTTTTAAATCCACTCCTACGGTCTTTGCTAAAGATCTTACTTGTTCCTTTTCCAGAACTAGTTTTCCTAGTTGCTCTAAAGTAAGTGTATCCCTGTGAGCGATTACTTTTGCAGTGAGCTTTGTGTCAGAAACATTTATTGCAAAAGCGTCAATAACATGCCTGCCAATTTCTTCAGCACTCGCACTTGGAAAGGCTTTGTTAGCTTTTGCCACAAGTTGAACAAAATATTCGTTGATACCCTGGCTATCTGTACGCTTAAACTGCTGAAACTTATGTAAATGCTCTAGCACTGATTCCGGAACGTCAAACCTTTCCTCGAGCGACTTCCAAATAACATCAAGACGACGATGACCCTTAGTTTCATCGACAGGAATCATTTCGTAAACATCATCTGCGTTACCTTCTAGAAGACATTCTATCCATTGCACTTTTCTTTTTTCACTGCTTATGTCTTTCGCCTGAAACCATCTTTGACACTTTTTCTTCCACTGGCGAAAGGTTTTCTCATCCTTTGCTTTGTCGCCATAAAAAACGCCAGGCGCTGGTATCTCTCCTGTCGCCATTTCGAACGTTACTCAGCTTCTAACTCAGCATTGACAACCACTTGAACGATAGCCACCACTGCCACCAGTGTAACAAGCAAATCCAATCTTAAGTTGTGCGGCAACTCCACTCAAAATGGCAGCATAATCGCCACAAGATATCGCACTTCACTCTGTTCAAAAGGTAAAGCGATCACCACTTTAAAACATTCTATCCCCGAGACTCTGCTCGGCCAGTTCATGTCCAGTCCCCTACCATTTATCTGTTACACATGCAGATCAAACATGCCATTCATAAGGCAATGATCCCCTAAATATGATTTAATATGACATAAAAATATGAACAAATTGTTGTAAAGGAAGATTTTTTGTCTGATATGCTTTAGGCTTAGATGTTGCGGTACTGTTTTCATCTGTTATGTTTTCCACTGCACATCTTAAAGTGCAACTAAACCCAAAATATATATTTTTTTTTTGCTTAAATAAATCATTGCACCTGCCTTTTTGAAGTTAATCTTGACTTTCTTTTAGGCTATAAAAAATACGAAATCTAGCCATTATCTGTTCCACGACTGAGTCAGTAAGGGGCATGGGTCTCGTCCTGGTTTTACGTCACAAACTTCTTTTCATGCATGTTTACAAAGACTTACTGTGATGCAAAATCGGTTTCAGTCAATTCAATATTGATCAATTTCTTCCTAAATTGGCAATGACCATGAACAGTTAATACAAATATCAGTTGTTTGGAAAGGCTTTGGTTTACACCCATGTTGAACACCTGTGTCAATAATGTTCCTTGTGTATGATGTTATTAAATTATCACAGATAGTTTTTATCACAATCATGTTACAGTCAAATAAGAACATCAAATGAGGTATTGCAATCAGTCTTGATATGTAAGAACAATATGGAAAAAAATAAAGGTAATTTGTGTTAAAATTAGAATTGGACTAAGTACACCAGAGGTTTTCTTTAACAACACACCTGTGTTACTGGTTCTTGTAACATTCTCTGACCAAACTGAGTGAATGAAGACCACCTATCCACAGCTGCATTGGTGTCTTGTTCTTCTCTGTGGATAAAGGGTGGTGAATCCATGCATTCTTCCAGGTTTGCAAATGATTGTTGATCATTGGCAAGTATATATAATGTAGACACCAAATGTGTACATTATTGTCTGCATCAAGAAAGTGATTTACTTCAAGATATTGAAATAATTGATAGAACAAAAAGAGGCAGCCTCCATAGACATCTCGCCACACAACGCTCTATCCTCTGGTTGCGAGTGCTTTTGCCTGATGAAAAGAAATAAAGGTGAATTTTTATGGTATGTCCAAGTTCACCCCCAGGCCACTTCTATATTAACCCCATAATATTGATACATATACATAGATTGTAACCCTAGTCCTTTTTAATATGTTCAAAACAATTATAGTCCACTTTAAGTCCGTGTTATTGGGTGCTGGTAAATAAAAAAGTAGTATATCATTCACAAGGCTTTCATCACAAAAAAAATGACAAACAAATCCAGGGGAACCAATCAAAAGCTCAATGCAAATACATGTACAATTGTAGCCAGAAAAAGAGGGAAATGCATAAGCAAGTCCTGATGGGTTTTGGTTTTACTTCTGATTGGTTGAGGAGGCAGTGCAAGTATTTAACCAATCAATAAACATAGTAATGCAAGCTTTCTCTTTGTAAATCAAAGACCAGTGTTCTGGGTAATTACTACAATTTTGCATATCCCCTGAGTAGAGGAAATCTATAAGTTTATAAATATTTTTCACATGAGGCATGGCCTTGGGTTCAGAAAATTATTCTACCATTCAGTGGGAACCATTCCACCCAGGTGTATAAATGGGTACCAGCGAATTTAATGCTGGGGGTAACCCTGCGATGGACTAGCATCCCATCCAGGGGGGAGTAGAGTACTCTCAGTCACTTCATGCTAAGGAAACCGGGATAAGCTCCAGCCTGATGGGCCACTTGGTTCGTATGCAGACTTTACCTATTCAGTGTGACCACATGCACATGCACAACAAACCTCTTTCGACATGTACTGCCTTGCCTAATTGTAGTTACAGGTAAAAAGTAGTAGGTCGAGGACAAAAAACTTGGGACATAAAAAGTAGTTACAGTACAAAACCTGTGACATCTTTCTGAACAACCAAACAAAATGTTTTGTTTCACACAATAATGAAATCAGCAAAGTGTCAATTTAACCCCCAGGTAGTCTAATAGTGCCTGAAACTGGATGTCTTGCACTTTCTGAAAAGGTCCTTAATGGTATGAACTGCATTTTCTGCTTTTCCGTTGGACTGAGGATAAGCTGCTGCTGATGACTTGTGCTCAGACATCCATGTCTTTGTGAATACAGCAAACTCAGTGGAGGAAAACTGCAGACCATTGTCTGTGACAACAAGGGTGTCATGTACACCAAATCTTACTCAGCTCTTTGACCACAGCATGGGTAGCAAGGTTGCTCAGGCAAGCTATCTTGATATAGTTACTGTAGTAGTCACTGATAGCCAACAATATTTTGTTGTCAAACTCACAGAGATCTGCAGCAACCTTTGCCCAGGGCTTCACAGTGAATTTGTGCTGTGGTATAGATTCTTTTCCTTGGCCATTGCAATGAGTCGAACAGTCATCACGCATTGAGATGTATTCTTTGATCTCAGTGGTCATTGGTGGCCAATACAGGGTTCCAGCATATGCATCCTTCAGTGCCAATGTGTTGCATGTGTCTTCTCCATGAGTTCCTTCCTCAAGACTGCAGGGACAACAATCTGTAGACTTTTGAAAATGAGCTCATCCTGGATGGTTAATTAGTCACATACATTAAAGTAAGGCTGCACACTCTTGGGAGTTTGCTCTCTGTTTTCTGGCCATCCACCCCTGATGATGTCTCATAACTTCTGCTGCCCGGATTATCAGTGGCTCCATATTTCAGCTGTTGCAAACTGTCATTGGTCATCGGGAGCTAACCACGCTGGTCTATGTCTTCCAACTCTCTTGAAAACTCAGTGGCATTCACCTTCAGTAGGTAGTCATGACTCAGTGTATCTGCCAGAAGCATTTCCTTTCCTTTCTTGTACCTGACCTGGAGATTATACTTCGGCAGGCACAACAGCATCTGCTGCAGGCACTGGGGAGTTGCAGTCAGTGGTTTTGGTTCCAAAGGTTTATAGGTCTCTGCCAAAGACATATGGATCAAAACTGTTGCAAGTGAAAAACAATCGCTAGCAATTCTTTAACTATTTGGGTATAGCATATCTCAGCTGGGTGAGCGGCTGTGAGGCGTATGCAACAGGCTACCTGTTCTGCATCAGTGCTGCCCCAAGTCCAGATTGGGACACATCACACTACAATGTAACCTCTTCCTTGAGGTTCTAATAATGGAGGACTGAGGTGCAGGTAACCATTACTTTGAGGTTTTTGAATGCAGTTTGTTGAGCTTCCTCCCAGACCATTGTGTATTAGACTGCGTCAAGTCTCTTAATGGCTTAATGATCTCAGAGACTGAGGAAGGAACTTGGGAAGGTATGGAGCCAGTCTCAAAAAGTCGTTGCACGCCTTGCTCGTCTGTGGGAGGCAGCATTTCAACAGTGGCTTGAACTTTGGCAGGGTCTACTTCAAGTCACTGATCCATTGCGATGTGCCTGATAAACAATACTTGCAACTGTCACAATTTAAGGTTCTCTGGATTTAGACAGACATTTCTTTCTCTGCATCACTTGAGATACTCCAGCAGAGTTTTGTTGTGGTCCTTTGTTGCTTCCTTAAATGTCTCACCATACCCAACAACAATGAAGTCGTCTGCCACTACAGCCTTCAATGGGCTCATGCACTCTCCTTCAAAATACCTCTGGAGCTGATGAAATGCCAAAGGGTATGCACTTCAAGCAAAATGGCTGAAAGGCATTTGGAAGGTACTCAGGTATGAAGACTCTTCATCTAGGTTAACATGCCCAAAACCATTTCAAACATCCATGACAGTGAAAACCTTGGATCAGTGAAGGCGTGTTGCAATGTCCTTGACTGTTGGAAGTTGGTAATTCCCACTCAGTATTGCAACACTAGATTTGTATGGTGTACTCAGACAACAAGAAGGTTAACATGCTTGAATAAGTGTTCATTGTTGTTTTTCAATATTTAGCACTATCTTTGTCTTGTTGTTATAGGTAATGCAAACTTCTGGGAGGGACGAAACCTTATCATCTAGCTCATCTTGAGTGATTGACTCAAACTTAGCATTTGGAAGCCCAAGTACTTGCTTCAGTGTATCATCAAATAATGTTAGGTTTACTGTTCCTTTCTTATGTTGAAACAAAGCTTGAAAGTACCGATGCTTTTTGGGAGAGGCTGGTCTTTGTTTTAGGCCACAGCTTGTACATTCTACAATTTTTGTTTCAATTGAGGATATCTTTTTATTACAATTACATCAAGGCATAAAGTGGTTGGTGTTGCTTATTCACAAAGTTTTAGCTTGAATAGAGGTTGATGTTGATGTTGCTGGTAGCATGTTAGTAAGGCAAAGCAGTTCATCAAAGGGAACTGTTTCAACAATGAATTGCTACATTTTGACAGTCAGCAACTGCTTGTACAATCAGTGGATTGCACCATGTACCTTGCATTGACATATTATTTCTATATTCATTCCATGAATTCTCAGTATTACTTTCAATAAAATGTTCAGGGTTATTGCTAAGGTATTGAACACCAGCCTGTCTAATGAGTAAGTGATGACTGGGATCACCATATAACTGATGACAAAGTGCTTGGAAAAAAAAATAGTAGCCTTCTCCACCAAAATCAAAAGGTCTCAATCCTAACTGATGTAATTGCAAGTTTAACAACATAGTGAAACCAACTGGTAATATAGTTTGACTGTTTAAATTTTGTTCAGGGCCTGGATTTAACTTGATATCACCAGATGTCAAAAGCTTCATTCTTGAGATACATTGTCTTTTGGTACTGCTGGTTGATTTTGTTATTTTGTGATTATTTAAGCAAGAACTAGTTATTTGTTTGTTGTTTTGCAAAAGTTTGCTTGCTGCCACACTTTTTAGTTTTAAAAAATTACTGTAAAAACATTCACATTAATTTTGTGCAGATATGTTACATTCCATAACTTATAGTGAGTCACTAAGCCATACAATCTGGACGATTTAGGAGTATATTTTCTGATAATGCACTTCAGCTTGCACCTAACTTTTCTCTTTTTCATGGATCTTAAAATCTTTTTTGGTAATCTAGATGGCTCTCAGTCTCATCGTTGTTACATTTGTTTAACTATTTTGGAATGGCCACGAAATTCTGTTGAACAAGATGGCAGCAAGGCCACAACAATGTTCATTGCACAGAAAGTTTTGCTTAAACTTTTCCTCTGGTTCTAGTTATAAACAAAACTACTAGCTCTGATATCAAGGCTAGTTTCCCTAAAAACCATCTTTAGATTATAGCTATCGAGAAGATTACTAGTTCTTAACAAATTCATGTGTATAAACTGTCCACAGCTTTTGCAGACTTTTGGGCAATGATAGATGTTTTCACCTCAGAAGTGGCAGAGCATAGGACAAAATCTCCCAAATAGGGCTTATTTATTCCCTCAGCGGGCTTTTTAATCCCTAAGAGGGGCCCAATAATCCCCAAACGGGGCTCAATAATTCCCTTAAAGGGCTTTTGTTTCCCCATATGGGGCTGATAAAACTTCAAAATTTGTCTTCCCAAGCATAGGAGTAATTACTGTATGGCGCCTAGCTGTGCATTGATCGACAACTTGAAAGCATCTGTCAAAGCCATTTATTCGGCCAGGTTGACCCACACTTCGAAAGCTGTGACATATCGAGACAACACCTTTGAAGAAATTTATGACAAACTTAAGAAAATGAAAAAAGCTTACTCATGTACCTCGCTTTCCAACGTCCACTGTGAAACCCAAAAGCCACAGAGACAAAATGCAAATGTCCTTCGTTCGGGAAGTGCGTGTTGCTTTCTTATTTACGTGATCGTTGACACAATTGCCGACTCATTTCCTCAAATTCTATTGGTCCAAATGTTGTTTGGAATTCGAAATTTCCTCGCAACCAACGGTAAGGGTTACGATAATTCACAATCGAGCAACAACATTCATTGTGGTTCACTACAGATTCATGACAAATGGTTACGCTTAACCTGTCCCTCATGTACTTGATCACAAAGTATCTTCCAATTTAGTTTTAGCGGGAATGTTTTTTGCCCCTTTCTTCAACCACAAAACACCAGCTAAATCTTAAATTACCAATTGTTTGTTTATTGGCAAAACCTCTTTGCAGTTTATTGCATGGTAACATTACGTAAAAGTGACTAAGATATCGTGGGATATCAGGTCAGTGCCTTGATATTGTACAATATCAGGACAGTAGACTTTGCTTTTGATTGGTTAATTGCGAATTAGGGTACGGTAAAAAAGGTGAACTGCACTAAGGCATCTTATAGAGGCTAAATCAGTCATCGGTCCGTCAGTATCTGCGTATGGAGAAACAACAATTCATGCCTTTTAGACTGCCACCTTCTAGACGACAAAGATATCTATCCAATTTTTGGAATTAAGTTCTTCTTAGCTATGAATGTCATTCAGTACATGGAGAATGATTTATTTAATAAGCCCCTTACAGGGGGTACTCTGTGTATGTGGTAGATAACCAGCAATCACATGTAACCAGAGAAGAGTTTTCGGTGAAAAAGGTTTTCTGTGAGGGCCTTGGACAGCTCCATGGCAAATGTAAGATAAGATTGAATGAAACACACACCCCAGGCCGCATTGCAGTGGCATTGAGGCTGAAGCCTAAGTAAACACTAGATGATATGGAAGCTAAAGATGTCATAGCTGAAGTCACCACACCTACCAATTGAATAAGTTTCATGGTCACAATCCCAAAGAAAAATGGAAAGTCGCATATTTGTCTCAATCCTAAAGACCTGAGTTGTGCTATACTGAGTGGGAATTACCAACTTCCAACAGTCAAGGACATTGCAACACGCCTTCACTGATCCAAGGTTTTCACTGTCATGGATGTTTGAAATGGTTTTGGGCATGTTAACCTAGATGAAGAGTCTTCATACCTGAGTACCTTCCAAATGCCTTTCAGCCATTTTGCTTGAAGTGCATACCCTTTGGCATTTCATCAGCTCCAGAGGTATTTTGAAGGAGAGTGCATGAGCCCATTGAAGGCTGTAGTGGCAGACGACTTCATTGTTGTTGGGTATGGTGAGACATTTAAGGAAGCAACAAAGGACCACAACAAAACTCTGCTGGAGTATCTCAAGTGATGCAGAGAAAGAAATGTCTGTCTAAATCCAGAGAACCTTAAATTGTGGACAGTTGCAAGTATTGTTTATCAGGCACATCGCAATGGATCAGTGACTTGAAGTAGACCCTGCCAAAGTTCAAGCCACTGTTGAAATGCTGCCTCCCACAGACGAGCAAGGCGTGCAACGACTTTTGAGACTGGCTCCATACCTTCCCAAGTTCCTTCCTCAGTCTCTGAGATCATTAAGCCATTAAGAGACTTGACGCAGTCTAATACACAATGGTCTGGGAGGAAGCTCAACAAACTGCATTCAAAAACCTCAAAGTAATGGTTACCTGCACCTCAGTCCTCCATTATTAGAACCTCAAGGAAGAGGTTACATTGTAGTGTGATGTGTCCCAATCTGGACTTGGGGCAGCACTGATGCAGAACAGGTAGCCTGTTGCATACGCCTCACAGCCGCTCACCCAGCTGAGATATGCTATACCCAAATAGTTAAAGAATTGCTAGCGATTGTTTTCACTTGCAACAGTTTTGATCCATATGTCTTTGGCAGAGACCTATAAACCTTTGGAACCAAAACCACTGACTGCAACTCCCCAGTGCCTGCAGCAGATGCTGTTGTGCCTGCCGAAGTATAATCTCCAGGTCAGGTACAAGAAAGGAAAGGAAATGCTTCTGGCAGATACACTGAGTCATGACTACCTACTGAAGGTGAATGCCACTGAGTTTTTCAAGAGAGTTGGAAGACATAGACCAGCGTGGTTAGCTCCCGATGACCAATGACAGTTTTGCAACAGCTGAAATATGGAGCCACTGATAATCCGGGCAGCAGAAGTTATGAGACATCATCAGGGGTGGATGGCCAGAAAACAGAGAGCAAAACTCCCAAGAGTGTGCAGCCTTACTTTAATGTATGTGACTAATTAACCATCCAGGATGAGCTCATTTTCAAAAGTCTACAGATTGTTGTCCCTGCAGTCTTGAGGAAGGAACTCATGGAGAAGACACATGCAACACATTGGCACTGAAGGATGCATATGCTGGAACCCTGTATTGGCCACCAATGACCACTGAGATCAAAGAATACATCTCAATGCGTGATGACTGTTCGACTCATTGCAATGGCCAAGGAAAAGAATCTATACCACAGCACAAATTCACTGTGAAGCCCTGGGCAAAGGTTGCTGCAGATCTCTGTGAGTTTGACAACAAAATATTGTTGGCTATCAGTGACTACTACAGTAACTATATCAAGATAGCTTGCCTGAGCAACCTTGCTACCCATGCTGTGGTCAAAGAGCTGAGTAAGATTTGGTGTACATGACACCCTTGTTGTCACAGACAATGGTCTGCAGTTTTCCTCCACTGAGTTTGCTGTATTCACAAAGACATGGATGTCTGAGCACAAGTCATCAGCAGCAGCTTATCCTCAGTCCAACGGAAAAGCAGAAAATGCAGTTCATACCATTAAGGACCTTTTCAGAAAGTGCAAGACATCCAGTTTCAGGCACTATTAGACTACCTGGGGGTTAAATTGACACTTTGCTGATTTCATTATTGTGTGAAACAAACATTTTGTTTGGTTGTTCAGAAAGATGTCACAGGTTTTGTACTGTAACTACTTTTTATGTCCCAAGTTTTTTGTCCTCGACCTACTACTTTTTACCTGTAACTACAATTAGGCAAGGCAGTACATGTCGAAAGAGGTTTGTTGTGCATGTGCATGTGGTCACACTGAATAGGTAAAGTCTGCATACGAACCAAGTGGCCCATCAGGGCTGGAGCTTATCCCGGTTTCCTTAGCATGAAGTGACTGAGAGTACTCTACTCCCCCCTGGATGGGATGCTAGTCCATCGCAGGGTTACCCCCAGCATTAAATTCGCTGGTACCCATTTATACACCTGGGTGGAATGGTTTCCCACTGAATGGTAGAATAATTTTCTGAACCCAAGGCCATGCCTCATGTGAAAAATATTTATAAACTTATAGATTTCCTCTACTCAGGGGATATGCAAAATTGTAGTAATTACCCAGAACACTGGTCTTTGATTTACAAAGAGAAAGCTTGGGACATAAAAAGTAGTTACAGTACAAAACCTGTGACATCTTTCTGAACAACCAAACAAAATGTTTTGTTTCACACAATAATGAAATCAGCAAAGTGTCAATTTAACCCCCAGGTAGTCCTAATAGTGCCTGAAACTGGATGTCTTGCACTTTCTGAAAAGGTCCTTAATGGTATGAACTGCATTTTCTGCTTTTCCGTTGGACTGAGGATAAGCTGCTGCTGATGACTTGTGCTCAGACATCCATGTCTTTGTGAATACAGCAAACTCAGTGGAGGAAAACTGCAGACCATTGTCTGTGACAACAAGGGTGTCATGTACACCAAATCTTACTCAGCTCTTTGACCACAGCATGGGTAGCAAGGTTTGCTCAGGCAAGCTATCTTGATATAGTTACTGTAGTAGTCACTGATAGCCAACAATATTTTGTTGTCAAACTCACAGAGATCTGCAGCAACCTTTGCCCAGGGCTTCACAGTGAATTTGTGCTGTGGTATAGATTCTTTTCCTTGGCCATTGCAATGAGTCGAACAGTCATCACGCATTGAGATGTATTCTTTGATCTCAGTGGTCATTGGTGGCCAATACAGGGTTCCAGCATATGCATCCTTCAGTGCCAATGTGTTGCATGTGTCTTCTCCATGAGTTCCTTCCTCAAGACTGCAGGGACAACAATCTGTAGACTTTTGAAAATGAGCTCATCCTGGATGGTTAATTAGTCACATACATTAAAGTAAGGCTGCACACTCTTGGGAGTTTTGCTCTCTGTTTTCTGGCCATCCACCCCTGATGATGTCTCATAACTTCTGCTGCCCGGATTATCAGTGGCTCCATATTTCAGCTGTTGCAAACTGTCATTGGTCATCGGGAGCTAACCACGCTGGTCTATGTCTTCCAACTCTCTTGAAAAACTCAGTGGCATTCACCTTCAGTAGGTAGTCATGACTCAGTGTATCTGCCAGAAGCATTTCCTTTCCTTTCTTGTACCTGACCTGGAGATTATACTTCGGCAGGCACAACAGCATCTGCTGCAGGCACTGGGGAGTTGCAGTCAGTGGTTTTGGTTCCAAAGGTTTTATAGGTCTCTGCCAAAGACATATGGATCAAAACTGTTTGCAAGTGAAAACAATCGCTAGCAATTCTTTAACTATTTGGGTATAGCATATCTCAGCTGGGTGAGCGGCTGTGAGGCGTATGCAACAGGCTACCTGTTCTGCATCAGTGCTGCCCCAAGTCCAGATTGGGACACATCACACTACAATGTAACCTCTTCCTTGAGGTTCTAATAATGGAGGACTGAGGTGCAGGTAACCATTACTTTGAGGTTTTTGAATGCAGTTTGTTGAGCTTCCTCCCAGACCATTGTGTATTAGACTGCGTCAAGTCTCTTAATGGCTTAATGATCTCAGAGACTGAGGAAGGAACTTGGGAAGGTATGGAGCCAGTCTCAAAAGTCGTTGCACGCCTTGCTCGTCTGTGGGAGGCAGCATTTCAACAGTGGCTTGAACTTTGGCAGGGTCTACTTCAAGTCACTGGATCCATTGCGATGTGCCTGATAAACAATACTTGCAACTGTCACAATTTAAGGTTCTCTGGATTTAGACAGACATTTCTTTCTCTGCATCACTTGAGATACTCCAGCAGAGTTTTGTTGTGGTCCTTTGTTGCTTCCTTAAATGTCCTCACCATACCCAACAACAATGAAGTCGTCTGCCACTACAGCCTTCAATGGGCTCATGCACTCTCCTTCAAAATACCTCTGGAGCTGATGAAATGCCAAAGGGTATGCACTTCAAGCAAAATGGCTGAAAGGCATTTGGAAGGTACTCAGGTATGAAGACTCTTCATCTAGGTTAACATGCCCAAAACCATTTCAAACATCCATGACAGTGAAAACCTTGGATCAGTGAAGGCGTGTTGCAATGTCCTTGACTGTTGGAAGTTGGTAATTCCCACTCAGTATAGCACAACTCAGGTCCTTTAGGATTGAGACAAATATGCGACTTTCCATTTTTCTTTGGGATTGTGACCATGAAACTTATTCAATTGGTAGGTGTGGTGACTTCAGCTATGACATCTTTAGCTTCCATATCATCTAGTGTTTACTTAGGCTTCAGCCTCAATGCCACTGCAATGCGGCCTGGGGTGTGTTTCATTCAATCTTATCTTACATTTGCCATGGAGCTGTCCAAGGCCCTCACAGAAAACCTTTTTCACCGAAAACTCTTCTCTGGTTACATGTGATTGCTGGTTATCTACCACATACACAGAGTACCCCCTGTAAGGGGCTTATTAAATAAATCATTCTCCATGTACTGAATGACATTCATAGCTAAGAAGAACTTAATTCCAAAAATTGGATAGATATCTTTGTCGTCTAGAAGGTGGCAGTCTAAAAGGCATGAATTGTTGTTTCTCCATACGCAGATACTGACGGACCGATGACTGATTTAGCCTCTATAAGATGCCTTAGTGCAGTTCACCTTTTTTACCGTACCCTAATTCGCAATTAACCAATCAAAAGCAAAGTCTACTGTCCTGATATTGTACAATATCAAGGCACTGACCTGATATCCCACGATATCTTAGTCCACTTTTACGTAATGTTACCATGCAATAAACTGCAAAGAGGTTTTGGCCAATAAACAAACAATTGGTAATTTAAGATTTAGCTGGTGTTTTTGTGGTTGAAGAAAGGGGCAAAAAACATTCCCGCTAAAACTAAATTGGAAGATACTTTGTGATCAAGTACATGAGGGACAGGTTAAGCGTAACCATTTGTCATGAATCTGTAGTGAACCACAATGAATGTTGTTGCTCGATTGTGAATTATCGTAACCCTTACCGTTGGTTGCGAGGAAATTTCGAATTCCAAACAACATTTGGACCAATAGAATTTGAGGAAATGAGTCGGCAATTGTGTCAACGATCACGTAAATAAGAAAGCAACACGCACTTCCCGAACGAAGGACATTTGCATTTTGTCTCTGTGGCTTTTGGGTTTCACAGTGGACGTTGGAAAGCGAGGTACATGAGTAAGCTTTTTTCATTTTCTTAAGTTTGTCATAAATTTCTTCAAAGGTGTTGTCTCGATATGTCACAGCTTTCGAAGTGTGGGTCAACCTGGCCGAATAAATGGCTTTGACAGATGCTTTCAAGTTGTCGATCAATGCACAGCTAGGCGCCATACAGTAATTACTCCTATGCTTGGGAAGACAAATTTTGAAGTTTTATCAGCCCCATATGGGGAAACAAAAGCCCTTTAAGGGAATTATTGAGCCCCGTTTGGGGATTATTGGGCCCCTCTTAGGGATTAAAAAAGCCCGCTGAGGGAATAAATAAGCCCTATTTGGGAGATTTTGTCCTATGCTCTGCCACTTCTGAGGTGAAAACATCTATCATTGCCCAAAAGTCTGCAAAAGCTGTGGACAGTTTATACACATGAATTTGTTAAGAACTAGTAATCTTCTCGATAGCTATAATCTAAAGATGGTTTTTAGGGAAACTAGCCTTGATATCAGAGCTAGTAGTTTTGTTTATAACTAGAACCAGAGGAAAAGTTTAAGCAAAACTTTCTGTGCAATGAACATTGTTGTGGCCTTGCTGCCATCTTGTTCAACAGAATTTCGTGGCCATTCCAAAATAGTTAAACAAATGTAACAACGATGAGACTGAGAGCCATCTAGATTACCAAAAAAGATTTTAAGATCCATGAAAAAGAGAAAAGTTAGGTGCAAGCTGAAGTGCATTATCAGAAAATATACTCCTAAATCGTCCAGATTGTATGGCTTAGTGACTCACTATAAGTTATGGAATGTAACATATCTGCACAAAATTAATGTGAATGTTTTTACAGTAATTTTTTTAAAACTAAAAAGTGTGGCAGCAAGCAAACTTTTGCAAAACAACAAACAAATAACTAGTTCTTGCTTAAATAATCACAAAATAACAAAATCAACCAGCAGTACCAAAAGACAATGTATCTCAAGAATGAAGCTTTTGACATCTGGTGATATCAAGTTAAATCCAGGCCCTGAACAAAATTTAAACAGTCAAACTATATTACCAGTTGGTTTCACTATGTTGTTAAACTTGCAATTACATCAGTTAGGATTGAGACCTTTTGATTTTGGTGGAGAAGGCTACTATTTTTTTTTCCAAGCACTTTGTCATCAGTTATATGGTGATCCCAGTCATCACTTACTCATTAGACAGGCTGGTGTTCAATACCTTAGCAATAACCCTGAACATTTTATTGAAAGTAATACTGAGAATTCATGGAATGAATATAGAAATAATATGTCAATGCAAGGTACATGGTGCAATCCACTGATTGTACAAGCAGTTGCTGACTGTCAAAATGTAGCAATTCATTGTTGAAACAGTTCCCTTTGATGAACTGCTTTGCCTTACTAACATGCTACCAGCAACATCAACATCAACCTCTATTCAAGCTAAAACTTTGTGAATAAGCAACACCAACCACTTTATGCCTTGATGTAATTGTAATAAAAAGATATCCTCAATTGAAACAAAAATTGTAGAATGTACAAGCTGTGGCCTAAAACAAAGACCAGCCTCTCCCAAAAAGCATCGGTACTTTCAAGCTTTGTTTCAACATAAGAAAGGAACAGTAAACCTAACATTATTTGATGATACACTGAAGCAAGTACTTGGGCTTCCAAATGCTAAGTTTGAGTCAATCACTCAAGATGAGCTAGATGATAAGGTTTCGTCCCTCCCAGAAGTTTGCATTACCTATAACAACAAGACAAAGATAGTGCTAAATATTGAAAAACAACAATGAACACTTATTCAAGCATGTTAACCTTCTTGTTGTCTGAGTACACCATACAAATCTAGTGTTGCAATACTGAGTGGGAATTACCAACTTCCAACAGTCAAGGACATTGCAACACGCCTTCACTGATCCAAGGTTTTCACTGTCATGGATGTTTGAAATGGTTTTGGGCATGTTAACCTAGATGAAGAGTCTTCATACCTGAGTACCTTCCAAATGCCTTTCAGCCATTTTGCTTGAAGTGCATACCCTTTGGCATTTCATCAGCTCCAGAGGTATTTTGAAGGAGAGTGCATGAGCCCATTGAAGGCTGTAGTGGCAGACGACTTCATTGTTGTTGGGTATGGTGAGACATTTAAGGAAGCAACAAAGGACCACAACAAAACTCTGCTGGAGTATCTCAAGTGATGCAGAGAAAGAAATGTCTGTCTAAATCCAGAGAACCTTAAATTGTGACAGTTGCAAGTATTGTTTATCAGGCACATCGCAATGGATCAGTGACTTGAAGTAGACCCTGCCAAAGTTCAAGCCACTGTTGAAATGCTGCCTCCCACAGACGAGCAAGGCGTGCAACGACTTTTGAGACTGGCTCCATACCTTCCCAAGTTCCTTCCTCAGTCTCTGAGATCATTAAGCCATTAAGAGACTTGACGCAGTCTAATACACAATGGTCTGGGAGGAAGCTCAACAAACTGCATTCAAAAACCTCAAAGTAATGGTTACCTGCACCTCAGTCCTCCATTATTAGAACCTCAAGGAAGAGGTTACATTGTAGTGTGATGTGTCCCAATCTGGACTTGGGGCAGCACTGATGCAGAACAGGTAGCCTGTTGCATACGCCTCACAGCCGCTCACCCAGCTGAGATATGCTATACCCAAATAGTTAAAGAATTGCTAGCGATTGTTTTCACTTGCAACAGTTTTGATCCATATGTCTTTGGCAGAGACCTATAAACCTTTGGAACCAAAACCACTGACTGCAACTCCCCAGTGCCTGCAGCAGATGCTGTTGTGCCTGCCGAAGTATAATCTCCAGGTCAGGTACAAGAAAGGAAAGGAAATGCTTCTGGCAGATACACTGAGTCATGACTACCTACTGAAGGTGAATGCCACTGAGTTTTCAAGAGAGTTGGAAGACATAGACCAGCGTGGTTAGCTCCCGATGACCAATGACAGTTTGCAACAGCTGAAATATGGAGCCACTGATAATCCGGGCAGCAGAAGTTATGAGACATCATCAGGGGTGGATGGCCAGAAAACAGAGAGCAAACTCCCAAGAGTGTGCAGCCTTACTTTAATGTATGTGACTAATTAACCATCCAGGATGAGCTCATTTTCAAAAGTCTACAGATTGTTGTCCCTGCAGTCTTGAGGAAGGAACTCATGGAGAAGACACATGCAACACATTGGCACTGAAGGATGCATATGCTGGAACCCTGTATTGGCCACCAATGACCACTGAGATCAAAGAATACATCTCAATGCGTGATGACTGTTCGACTCATTGCAATGGCCAAGGAAAAGAATCTATACCACAGCACAAATTCACTGTGAAGCCCTGGGCAAAGGTTGCTGCAGATCTCTGTGAGTTTGACAACAAAATATTGTTGGCTATCAGTGACTACTACAGTAACTATATCAAGATAGCTTGCCTGAGCAACCTTGCTACCCATGCTGTGGTCAAAGAGCTGAGTAAGATTTGGTGTACATGACACCCTTGTTGTCACAGACAATGGTCTGCAGTTTTCCTCCACTGAGTTTGCTGTATTCACAAAGACATGGATGTCTGAGCACAAGTCATCAGCAGCAGCTTATCCTCAGTCCAACGGAAAAGCAGAAAATGCAGTTCATACCATTAAGGACCTTTTCAGAAAGTGCAAGACATCCAGTTTCAGGCACTATTAGACTACCTGGGGGTTAAATTGACACTTTGCTGATTTCATTATTGTGTGAAAACAAAACATTTTGTTTGGTTGTTCAGAAAGATGTCACAGGTTTTGTACTGTAACTACTTTTTATGTCCCAAGTTTTTTGTCCTCGACCTACTACTTTTTACCTGTAACTACAATTAGGCAAGGCAGTACATGTCGAAAGAGGTTTGTTGTGCATGTGCATGTGGTCACACTGAATAGGTAAAGTCTGCATACGAACCAAGTGGCCCATCAGGCTGGAGCTTATCCCGGTTTCCTTAGCATGAAGTGACTGAGAGTACTCTACTCCCCCCTGGATGGGATGCTAGTCCATCGCAGGGTTACCCCCAGCATTAAATTCGCTGGTACCCATTTATACACCTGGGTGGAATGGTTCCCACTGAATGGTAGAATAATTTTCTGAACCCAAGGCCATGCCTCATGTGAAAAATATTTATAAACTTATAGATTTCCTCTACTCAGGGGATATGCAAAATTGTAGTAATTACCCAGAACACTGGTCTTTGATTTACAAAGAGAAAGCTTGCATTACTATGTTTTATTGATTGGTTAAATACTTGCAGTGCCTGCTCAACCAATCAGAAGTAAAACCAAAACCCATCAGGACTTGCTTATGCATTTTCCTCTTTTTCTGGCTACATGTACATGTATTTGCATTGAGCTTTGATTGGTTCCCTGGATTGTTTGTAATTGATGAAGCCTTGTGAATGATATACTACTTTTTATTTACAGCACCCAATAACAAGGACTAAAGTGACTATATTGTTTGAACATATTAAAAAGGCTAGGTTACAAATCTATGTATATGTATCAAATATTGGGTTAATATGAAGTGGCTGGGGGTGAACTTGGACTAACCATAAAAATTCACCTTTATTTTCTTTTCATCAGGCAAAGCACTCGCAACCAGAGGATAGAGCGTTTGTGGCGAGATGTCTATGGAGGCTGCCTCTTTTTGTTCTATCAATTATTTCAATATCTTGAAGTAAATCACTTTCTTGATGCAGACAATAATGTACACATTTGGTGTCTACATTATATATACTTGCCAATGATCAACAATCATTTGCAAACCTGGAAGAATGCATGGATTCACCACCCTTTATCCACAGAGAAGAACAAGACACCAATGCAGCTGTGGATAGGTGGTCTTCATTCACTCAGTTTGGTCAGAGAATGTTACAAGAACCAGTAACACAGGTGTGTTGTTAAAGAAAACCTCTGGTGTACTTAGTCCAATTCTAATTTTAACACAAATTACCTTTATTTTTTTCCATATTGTTCTTACATATCAAGACTGATTGCAATACCTCATTTGATGTTCTTATTTGACTGTAACATGATTGTGATAAAAACTATCTGTGATAATTTAATAACATCATACACAAGGAACATTATTGACACAGGTGTTCAACATGGGTGTAAACCAAAGCCTTTCCAAACAACTGATATTTGTATTAACTGTTCATGGTCATTGCCAATTTAGGAAGAAATTGATCAATATTGAATTGACTGAAACCGATTTTGCATCACAGTAAGTCTTTGTAAACATGCATGAAAAGAAGTTTGTGACGTAAAACCAGGACGAGACCCATGCCCCTTACTGACTCAGTCGTGGAACAGATAATGGCTAGATTTCGTATTTTTTATAGCCTAAAAGAAAGTCAAGATTAACTTCAAAAAGGCAGGTGCAATGATTTATTTAAGCAAAAAAAAAATATATATTTTGGGTTTAGTTGCACTTTAAGATGTGCAGTGGAAAACATAACAGATGAAAACAGTACCGCAACATCTAAGCCTAAAGCATATCAGACAAAAAATCTTCCTTTACAACAATTTGTTCATATTTTTATGTCATATTAAATCATATTTAGGGGATCATTGCCTTATGAATGGCATGTTTGATCTGCATGTGTAACAGATAAATGGTAGGGGACTGGACATGAACTGGCCGAGCAGAGTCTCGGGGATAGAATGTTTTAAAGTGGTGATCGCTTTACCTTTTGAACAGAGTGAAGTGCGATATCTTGTGGCGATTATGCTGCCATTTTGAGTGGAGTTGCCGCACAACTTAAGATTGGATTTGCTTGTTACACTGGTGGCAGTGGTGGCTATCGTTCAAGTGGTTGTCAATGCTGAGTTAGAAGCTGAGTAACGTTCGAAATGGCGACAGGAGAGATACCAGCGCCTGGCGTTTTTTATGGCGACAAAGCAAAGGATGAGAAAACCTTTCGCCAGTGGAAGAAAAAGTGTCAAAGATGGTTTCAGGCGAAAGACATAAGCAGTGAAAAAAGAAAAGTGCAATGGATAGAATGTCTTCTAGAAGGTAACGCAGATGATGTTTACGAAATGATTCCTGTCGATGAAACTAAGGGTCATCGTCGTCTTGATGTTATTTGGAAGTCGCTCGAGGAAAGGTTTGACGTTCCGGAATCAGTGCTAGAGCATTTACATAAGTTTCAGCAGTTTAAGCGTACAGATAGCCAGGGTATCAACGAA
>JAHPZR010050363.1:0-20309 GCA_019787425.1 Platygyra sinensis | reverse complement strand
GCAGTAGCAGTAGCAGTAGCAGTAGCAGTAGCAGTAGCAGTAGCAGTAGCAGTAGCAATAGCACTAGTAGTAGCACTAGTAGTAGCAGTAGCAGTAGCAGAAGTAGTAGCAGTAGCAGTAGCAGTAGCAGTAGCAGTAGCAGTAGGGACTTTAAGATATGGTACGGCGGCAAATAGTGAAGATCACTTCCGGTGACGTCATGTTGCGTGTTCCACTACGGCTTCCCCGCCGTAGTCTAGCTTTCTACTACGTGAATGTGCCTGGTTTCACGTACTCTTCACTACGTGAGTGTAAGCCTGCTGTTTTCTTCTCATTTAACGCTTTTTTCACTGTTTGAACAGCCTACTTCAAAGATAAGTACTCAATCATAAAAATCGGTTCGAAGATAACTGTTTCTTTGTCACTTGAACAGAAAATTTGAACGATTTTAACACCTATCGTAAGCGACATTCATATTTTATTGACCGGTCTGAACAGCCCTAGATAAGAAAGCTTTGTATCTACTAAGCTAAGCTGTTCAAACTGTATTTTATTAGAATTGAAAGCTGTGTATTTTCGGACTTATCACATTGTACGAACACCCTACCTGTGCTTAAACTGAGCTTGTTATCAGTGTTAAGCTTATTTTGTTTTGTGGTTGGAATTACAGCGGTTCTAAAAGTAGCTGAGAGGCAAATTTAAGTTTTGGGAGATCTAAGATCGACACAAGAGAAGGAAATCATTGTCATTGATCAAGCCCTTGTCGTATGAAATTAGAATAAAGTCGAACGTATCCATTTTTGTAAAGACACGTAGATATTGAACACCCCGTTGCCTTACAGTGAAATCTTAATCTGTTTGATGTTTGCGGAGGGAACGAAGTTGTCAGCCTAGTCCCTCACGGCCGAAGTAGCCGTAGTAGCAGCCCGCCGTAGTGTATCTTAAAGTCCCTAGTAGCAGTAGCAGCAGCAGCAGCAGTAGCAGTAGCAGTAGCAGTAGCAGTAGCAGTAGCAGTAGCAGTAGCAGTAGCAGTAGCAGTAGCAGTAGCAGTAGCAGTAGCAGTAGCAGTAGCAGTAGCAGTAGCAGTAGTAGTAGTAGTAGTAGTAGTAGTAGTAGTAGTAGTAGTAGTAGTAGTAGTAGTAGTAGTAGTAGTAGTAGTAGTAGTAGTAGTAGTAGTAGTAGTAGTAGTAGTAGTAGTAGTAGTAGTAGTTGCTGTAATAATTGTGACCAGAAAAGAGTAGAAACAGAGCAACGCTGTAACAGGCTGCCGTCAGAATTAGAGTGAAGTAACCAAACAGAAGAGTGTTGGAGTTAACGACTGAATTACCCTAAGTTTACTTCAACACTTTTTAAAACGATTTTGTTGCCCTTTTCCTTTACTTGTTCTCTGCCCTTTTACCCTCGCTCCCTTTTGCGTTTCACATTCTTTCTGGCTTCCGTGAAAAGTTGGGTGTTAAGTTTGGGCAAAGCAAGGAAATGGGACCTTGATCATTGATAGGCATAATGGGCTGTTTTACCACAATTTTTGCATCAAAACTGATAATGTCGTTTTTCAGTTTGCTACGTAAGAATGCCGTCGATAAGCAAAACCATTGTGCGGATAGATATATCCTAGCTCTACCATCTGCTCATCAAGAATATCTGGCGACATTTAAATCAACGACGTCCCAAGTGGCACATGGCTCTTTGGGCGTCAAAGGGTTAATTAATGATGCATCCTTGTCTTAGACGTCACTACAACTATCCTCATTATTGTTAATTAAAAAGAAGTGTTTTACCATCATGGTAAATTTAAACCATAATACCACAATAAAACGGGCTAGCGAAATTTTTATTCTTCGCGGTGACAACGCTCAATGAGGCATGCTTGGCTTACAAAGATGTCGTTGACCACTTTTCACAATAATAATAATAATAATAATAATACTTTATTTAACCACGTGTCACCTAGGAGCTGAAAGCTCGTTTAAACGTGAACGTGAAACTAATAACAAATGATAAACAAATAAGAACCTATGATAAAAATACACTCAAAAACATTTGTTTCCTGCTCCGGAAACATAATAAAAGTTAAAAAGTTTTACAAAATGGGAGCTAAAAGTTAAAACTTGTGAGATATTTCGTCCGTTTTTTTCAACCGGACTTCATCAGTCAATGATATGAATGTTAAAAAGATGAATTTTAAAAAGGGGTTTTAACGCCTCTTGGGGGTTAGAATTGTGTCATAGATAGCTGCTCCTTTCCTTGATACCTGTGTGAGTATTAACCAAGATGGTTCTACCAAGATCTCCGTGTACCGCAAACCTACGCACACGGACCAGTACCTAAACTTCCAATCAAACCATCATCTACAACACAAAAGAGCTGTGGTTAACACCCTGATGTTGAGAGCTCAGACCTTGGTTACGGAAAACGATGACAGAACTAGAGAAACACAGCACGTCAAGCAAGCTCTAAAAATGAATAACTATCCAGAATGGATGCTAACAATACCACATCCAAAATCTACAACAGAAGATACCGAAGAGCCTCAAAATGAGAAGAAAATCTATGCATCAACGCCATACATCAAAGGAATCTCGGAACGCCTGCAAAGAGCTTTCAAGTCACACGAGGTTACACTTATTCATAAGCCCGTCAATTCTCTAAGATCAAAATTGGTACGTGTCAAGGACACAACTGTCAATCTCAAGAAATGCGGTACTGTGTACCAGATCCATTGTGAGAAGTGTAACAAGGAGTACGTTGGCGAAACGGCCCGCTCTCTGGAAATCAGAGTGAAAGAACACCAATCAAGAAGTTCATCAGCTATTTACGAGCATTGTCGCCTGGAGGGCCACTCGGTGGACCCAAATAAGACAAAAGTACTATCAACCGAAGTTAACACCTTCAAACGCAGGATAAAAGAAGCTATTCAAATTAAACTTACGAAACCAGCGTTAAACAGAGACAATGGTTACGAATAAGCAGCTATCTATGACACAATTCTAACCCCCAAGAGGCGTTAAAACCCCTTTTTAAAATTCATCTTTTTAACATTCGTATCATTGACTGATGAAGTCCGGTTGAAAAAAACGGACGAAATATCTCACAAGTTTTAACTTTTAGCTCCGAGTTTGTAAAACTTTTTAACTTTTATTATGATAAAAATATTGTTAACCTATGTCACAATTTATCCTTGATCATGAACGAGAACACAAACGGGCGGCGTGGACAAAACAAGGATTGCGTGAATGCCACACCCATGCACGTTTTCTTCCCAATCACTACTAGTCTGAAATGCTCCTTTTCATAATCCCTGCCTAGTTTTGAGAGAAAAACCGACTGTTACAGTAAAATTGAAAATCCTGAATCGTGCAGTTCATCAACATGGTAGCACCAATCTGCGCATGTACAACGCGAATTTTTTTACATCAACGTCCGGCTAGGTGTAAAGCCGTCATTATGTTCAATTCAAAAGTCGTTTAAAGGGAAAATATTATCAGAACTCTCAAATGTTATGGTCTAGTTTAGTTTAAAGTTACTATAAAAGTGTTCTTGCTGAAGGTATAAAGGGTTGCTATAATTAGTTGCCGATGCAGAAGGTTGTGATATCATCATCGTTGTGCCTGGGAAAAATAGGTAAAAATTAGTTGCTCTAGGAGCTTTCAGCAACCCACTTAATATCTTTGAGCTCTCGATGTTCACTCCAGGGAACATTTCGTATACGAGCAAAGGTACTTAGTCGCCAGCTGTTCAGTTACAAAATATATCGCAAAATCGCCGTATAACGTCCGGGTTTTTAACGTAAAGAAACTACGAAGACCCTCAAGACTGCTATTAATGGTAAGATCAGGACCGTAGCTAGTAACAAACAAGCTGAGGCATCTGCCTCAGTCCACATTTGTATTCAGTTTTGTTGTTTCTAGACACCCTAAATACCTAGAAGGAGAATTTAACCCTGTACATTGCCTCGGTTATTATCTTTTTTCTGCCTACGGTCCTGAAGTCTGATCGATTACAAGCAACAATTTCTCTGCGTATTCTGTTTTTAGGAGAATATTGAACGAATATTATTTAAGTGCGAATCATCTTGATGAAGGAACACTGGATTGAGTTTATTGCTCTTGACTTGAGCTTTGCAATACTTGGTTTTCAACGGCGTGTTTTTGGTACAGTATTTGCAAGAAATACTCTTATGTCGATACCTCATCTCGGAAGTATAATTTTCAATACTTGGTTCACAGTATGCAGAATTATTAAAAATGACCTATTCGCCTTCCTAACTAAGGAGATTGCTTTCGTATCCATTAAATTATAAGTCTTTCAACATACCTGGTGTCTAAAGATATTCTTTAGAGTATCCGTTACAACTTCTCTTATTTTGGGGATTCGCCAGCAGTAAATAATTGGGTTGAGAAATGAGTTGCAATAAGCCAAAGTTATAGTCCACAGTTCAACGTGTAAAAGATACGAATTGTTCTTAACGATAGAATTGACAGCCTTATTTACCGTAAATGGGAAGAAACATAGTATTAATGCACAGTGAACCAAGAGAACACTAGTCACTGTTTTTCTAAATCTTCGCACAGTTAGAGTCGAGTTCGTCCCCTGGTTTGTTTGCTGATGCTGTTCATCTTGTATCCTGCATTGTCGTCTCAGCGTAAGGAACATTTTTAAGTAACAAAATGTCGATATTATCCCAGAAAGAAATACAAAAACAAACATTAGGCCAAAAAACAGTTTTTCTTTCCACAAGGAAGTCGATGCTACTGCAGTGGCTAATACCAAAACAAGAACAATAAGTTTACGGACTCTTGAGACTGTTACGACAGTTCTGTATCTTAGTCGTAACACCAAAGCAAGGAGTCTATCGATAGTTATTGCCATCAATATGCACAAAGACAGTCCAATCAAAGCTGCACCAACCACATGCTCGAAAGCTTCCATAAAGCAAGCGAGTTTCCACCGCCCTTTCAGTAGCGATAAGAGGTAGACTACGAAGACAGGCTGTGAAATAAGGCCCACAAAGAGATCGCTGAACGCCAGACAGCGAAACAAGAATCTGGACGAAGGGTGAAGCGAACACTCCTTTCTTAGCGCTATAAGGATTAAGATATTGGCAAGAGATGTAGTAATAGAGAGAGGAATATTTGCAGACGAAAGTGCAACCAAAGTAAAATCGAAGTTTGCATTGTTCGTCATCAACTGGTAGACTCTTGAGCATCTGGTCTTCGTATGTTCTAGTGGTGATTGTTCATTCCTCTTAATGTTGGTAAAGTTTTCCATCGATGAAGTAGCAGAAGATTGAACGCGAAAACTGAACAGAAGTTGATTCTTACAGCCTACTCTGATTATACGGATTTGCCACTTATAATAATCTTTCCCGCGGTTTTACCTTCCATAACAAAACTGAGTGGCAGATGTTTCATGAAAAATTTATGCTATGTTCACATGCACAGTTTTACTGAGTTTTCGACGATGACCAATCCTTTGTAAATCTCACATATCTCGTAGGTAGCAAGTAATTAATCGATCAATTCTAACCGCCGATTCAAGAATCGTTCACATTAAGTTCAGTTATTGTCGCTCGCTTTCCCCTCGAAAAAGTATTTTCGGTGATAAACTAGAGAAGCTAGAATTCCATAATAATCACATCGAACACCCTCACACAGACTAAATAAACCAGCAGCTGGTTCACATAAGTTAGAAGGTCTCAATTAAGATAATAAAGAAAGAAGTCATTTATTTGAGGCGTCGTAATTTTCCAGCGTCTCGTTGCCGGAGTAATTAGAATTTTAATTTTTTTCAAAATTAAAACCCTTGAGTTCCATTGTTTGGCATTCATAATCTCATGCTCATTTCCAGGAGGCATTAAATGTTTTGACCTCTGCATGTGATTAAATTTAAGCTTTGTTATCATTCTTTTTGCAGATATTGGTTGACGTGATGTGATGTCTAATCATAATTTCCAAAATGAATATTTTCAAAAAATAACACTGGAGCTTTTTTACACAATACTTCGTCTGTTATAATAAATCCGGACACATGCAAATTTAGCAATTTTTATATTAGGCAGTGAAAAAATGTACTCTGCGTAGAAAGATTAATAACTCAATTTTTCCGGGAAAGAGTTCTGTCAACTATCTAGGGTCATTCGACACGATTTTACTTCATGTAAAACAGATTTTCCTGTCGTCTCGTCTTTGCCTTATTTTCATCACAGTCTATCTGTCTGTTCATGTCTTTCTAATTTTTGTCAACAAACTTCTTAAAAATCCATTTCAGAATTGTTTACCTCGGTTTACTAACGAGGCCTGGAGCAATACCTATCATATGAATAAAATTTTCGCTCGACTGAAAATAATGTTAATTGACTGAATAAAGGGAAACCCGTAAAACGTTTTCGCGGAGCCCATTGCATGAAATTCGGTCGGTGGCAAAGACGTTATGAGTCTCTGTAATACGATATTATTGGTGTTTGTCAGTCTGTTTGCCTCTAAAGTGACACCTCCCTTTCATACTCTTTATCAGTTGATTCAATAAATTCTCTTTATGGAGGATCATATATTTTAGCACGCACAGTCTTATACGTTTTGGCACTATTCTTCATTAAGATCTCTCGTTTAGGTTTCAAGCAAACGAACAACGCTACTATACCTGTGTAAGTGACTGCGATTTTTGCATTAGATTTAAAGGTGTCAATGAAGAAAGAAAAGAGCACACTCCAACCCAGTCGCTATCAATGCAACCTAATCCTTATGGACGTTCAAAGATGGCGTGTTTGTCTGCGTGGAATCCCTTGGGGACGAAGTTTTTGTTTTTGTGTTTATCTTCGTATCGAATCCTTTCTCCCTAGATCCCCCCGCACAGATTTAGAGAATTTAAACAAGAAGGTAAAATTAGTTAGATTTGGAATAGTTAAAAGTTTTTCTGATTAATAGATGGTATGGCAACTAAAGTGCTTTCGTGTATAGTCCAATAATGCGTCCCTTTCTAAAGTAGCGCTGTTAGTCTCATGCATATGTCATATCCGTTTTTTTACAATCCCCAATACATGCACTGATAATATTTTATGACAGAATCCGGCATTGGCCGGGTACATGCACCATGTGAATGAATTGCTATCCCCGATTCTAGAGCGGTGGTCTTAGACTAAGAATCAGATTTTGTTGAGTACTGACTGTACGTGTTTAATCTTTTCTTTTTTCTCATTAAGGTTCTATTTCGCATTCGAAGCCTACATTCATATTCTCTTCTTAGGGAGTTTGATTTTAGCTGAAAGTTAAACTTAAAATACAGTGGTTGATAATAAAATAAATCCATAGACCTTTTACAGAGTTTCTGTGTTAGAAAATAGAACACACTTACTTATACAGACCTCTTGTAAGTCTTTTAATATGAGTATAAAATGATTCTAAGAATCTAATAAGAGTACAGTGTATCTCTCTTGTTTAAGAGCCTTAATCAATGCAGACGCTCTTTCGGTTCGTCAAAAGATAGCGTGACCGCATAAGCGAGCTTGAAATAAACTTGATATTGTGGATAGTAATCTAATGAAATAAGGGCCTGTATTACCCTGCAGGCTACTGTTAACGATTGTATTAAGTCAAGTTCACTGAGATACTGTTAACTGTATCGTTTGATACCGTGCGCAATTAACAACTATAATTTGTTTTCCGGAGCCTTGTTGATCTTATTTTGGTTCAATATTTCCGTAGTAATACAATGTTTGCTGATATTATGCAGTTGAAAACTCGTATAAATTTAATTGCTCACAAAAGTGCTACTTTAGCTCATAAAAGATAACTTGATGTACGTAACACAAAAAAGTTTAGAGGGTGCTCCATTATTATGTCGACTAAATCTTAAGCCTCACAAGTCCAGCAGCCGGTCTCAAATATGATTTTTGATAACTTCATTTATTTCACAATATTCTTTATCATTGATCGGCTGATTACCCAGGTTGATAACTTGGGAAACATTTACCAATATCTCACTGACAGGCAAACATCATTGCGGGCTATTTCACGAATAACAAATCGTGTTTAAGTAGGTAACCAAACAATATTTTCTGAAACATATTCCAATTTTATATAACTGAGTACATCATATGCGTAAGGCTTTAATCCCGGGAGGGGGAAGGGTATATATGGGCTATGTAGTTTTGTGCGGCCCCAAAGGATATGGTTTTTCAGCCGTTTTTGTCATAAATTGGGTATCACTTTTAGCTGATTTTGGCCGTTTTGGTCATAGAAATGGTTTGGCTTTTGTACTCTAGCCATGATATTTCTTATATGGGCGTGCGTTTTAATTAAGAAGAAGCCACTTTTTCATCATTATCAAAAAGAATATCAACAAACGCCCTTCACAAATTATACAGTTACAATAAGTTAACATTGGTCTGAACAGGATTTTGACGTAATGGTCAGATCATAAATAGGGTTTCGAATTTTTGGTCAGGTCATAAATAGAGAAGGGAATCTCGAAGAATAGGGTAAAGGATTAAAAATTTTATTATCGACTTTTAAGACGAATTCCTCTGAAACAATCTATTGTTCATTCACTTAGTTTCCTAACACAGATTTTCTAATGTCTCCTTAATCTTGTATCTCACTTCTTTTATTCTCCAGCAATAAAGCGCAGGGTTCAGCGTGGAATTGAGGTAAATCAGCGTCGCCAGAAATCCCTCAACCGTCAGCAGAGTGGGCGAAACCACAGCAAAAGTAGTGACGGCTTTAACAGTAGTGTACGGTAGATAGCATGCGATCAGTGTAAAGTGAATCAATAGCACCGTGAAAAAGGACTTCTTGTATCGCTTTACGTTTACTGGCGACGAACTCTTATAAGGTTGCTGACCATCATTATGGTGCACTCTTTCCTGTTGTCGACGGAGGGTGAGGAATATCTTCGTGTAGCAAAACGTTGATATCGCTAAACAGGAAGCTATCGATATGCAGCTGATTCCGAAGAAAACTCGAATGTTCCAAATGAAAGACGCACCAGTGCACACACTCGAAATCCAAATGGTGACGATTAAAACACGAACCCTTGCCAATGTTGCAACTTGTCTGTATCTCATCCCCTTGAGAAGCACAAGGAGTCTGTCCACACTTATGGCAGTGACAGTCAAAAGGGTCACACCACAAAGGGAAACAGTAGAAATATAGCCAAACTTTTCGGTGTATCGGCAAAGATCCAAGCGTCTTTGAGATATAGACATCAAGTGAAAGATGAACAGGGGTTGGGAAATAAGACCAACACACAAATCGGTACACGCCAAGTTACGAAACAGAAGTTTGGTTGGAGGTTGAATGGAGGCTGCCTTTCGGAGGACGATAAAAATAACAATGTTTGCTAGAAACGCAGCCATGGCAAGAGGAATATTCAGTAACGAAATCGCTAAACCTGAACGGGCAGCAAATTCTGTACTCTGGATAACCTTTTGAACACGAGGACAAGTGGATTTCTGAATAAAGTATGGATGAGCAACAGATTTTAGGGTGAAGTTCATCCTCAGTTGAGTTCCGTGGGCCGGCTATCGACGGTCTTGCTCTTCAGAATACTCCTTCAGATCAGTGATACTTTGTAATGAATTGAATTTTGATTGTATTATAGCTACATAGTTGGGTGTATATTGGTCTGACTTCTTCATACTCGAAGACGAATATATCTAAGAGTGCTATTTATGGTCGTCAGTCATAAAAATGAAAGGAGTCCAG
Source organism: Platygyra sinensis (assembly GCA_019787425.1). Classification (NCBI taxonomy): domain Eukaryota; kingdom Metazoa; phylum Cnidaria; class Anthozoa; order Scleractinia; family Merulinidae; genus Platygyra; species Platygyra sinensis. The sequence continues at coordinate 10,629 of JAHPZR010050363.1, read as the reverse complement.
TGCCAATAATGTTTCCTATTTCCCATTAGGATTGATTTAGTGCGAAAGCCTTAAGTATTTTAATTTGCCGACGACTTAGCCTTAATTGACGCCTCAAATGCAGCTGTCTGACCATTTAAAATATTATATCTATCAAAGAAGTGTTTGAAAAAAAACGCCTGAACGGTTAGGGCCCATCAACCTGGATCTTAAATTTCCAGTTTCTGAACCGATAACGAAAAAATATAAAAAGGATTTTACATCGTACACATCTATGGGCGTGATCTGACCTGCTTATTTCTCAATCGTACCGTGCAACTAGATAGCTTGTGGCCCCGAATAATCTAGAAGCCTCCACGCCTTTCCTATTATTATGTTTGATTTCCCTTTCCTGCAGCTGGTCACAAAATGGATCAGTTATAGATCTGGTCCAGGATTGTTCCCGGTGGGTGGGTCATCGACTCAATAATTTAATTTACTACTGGTTTATATTTGAACACCGCTTATCGTCTACATATACAAAAGAAGACGTTTGGTTGCTATTTTATTCCTTCATTACACTCACATAACAATATTTCATAAAACATAAGACTATATAACAATTATTCCATGAGCCCGCGTTGGATATGAAGTGATAAAATAACCAACGAGCGCGTAGCGCGAGTTGGTTATAATCACTTCATATCCAACAAGGGCGAATGGAATAATTGTTTTGGTAAATTCCCAAACCGGGTTTTGCCGCCGATTTTTATTTCCTCAATTTTACAAAGCGAAAAATTTTAAACTTGGCGCACTATTTTCCATATGGCGTAAAACTCCGACTATTGGCTCAAAGTCGGAGTTTTTTAGCCAATCAAAAAGCTAGAAATGCAATAGTCGGAGCTGAGAATTTACTTAAGACATATAGTGTTCACTAGAGCTAGCTGCCCCCGCTTCTGATAATTTGTGTTAGGATGTGTATTGAATATAAACACTGTACATACGACTGTTGGAACGTTAACGTTTCAAGCATTTTATTAAAGTTCACATTCATATAATTAAGTAGTCAACATATCCATCTGTAAATTTGATAATGTACAATCATACAGTATTGTATTAACATTCTGTATAAGCTCGAAGGTGATGAAACGCGACCTCGTGGTTGCAAGACCATCAAATGCTGCTAGAAGATGGCGAAAGCTCGAAGGTGACAAAACACGAATTCGTAGATGAAAGACCTTCAAATGCTGCTAGAAGATGGTGAAGCTCGACGGTGGCGAAACGCAACCTTGTGATTGCACCCGACACCACCTTGCGCGCTTGCTAAAATATTACTCGGGACCACCGTTAGTGTCTAGTTTCGCCAAATCGAGAATGCTACGCCAACCTACAAACACATTTCTTCTTTTTGTTTTCTTTGTCATTGTATGTATACACCCGCGAAATGCTAGGGTGCCTCCTCGGGTTTTGGCCTTTAAAGCCTGCGGGGACAATAACCATAAATGAATCGGAATTGAGGTCGCAAGACATCAGCGGTCGTTTTAGAGTACCCTTTTAAAGTGATATAGCCTTGAATTGAACATCTAATCTCCAAAAACAAATCAGAACATCTCTGTGCAATACTGAAGGTGCAAGGCTCACTTGTTTGTAAGGTCTCGTACAAAGAACCATATCGCATTACTTACATGCACTATACAACATTTTCATCTCTTAATGAAATTTACAGAAGGTTGAAGCCAATTACAGAATCAGGTTTTATTTTCAGTCCATTTTTTTTGGTGAGGAAAACCTCTGTGTTCAGGCTTAAAAGCCATCTTCAGCGTTTTCAGTCAGTTTGTTTCTTTTAAAAACAAATTAACAAGAGGTTTTCCGCAATATCTTTTTGACCACCTGTCTGATTTCTCTGATTTTCCAGCAATACAGAATGGGATTCAGTAATGAGTTAAGAAAACACAACGAGGGTTTAGCCATGTCCAAAATTAATAAAAGAGGTGCCCTTTTAACTGAGAGAAAAACGTTACAACTAATAATTATGACTAGAGGAAGGAAACAGACGATCAAAGTGAAGTGAATCCATAGCGCTGTGGAAAGTGACTTTTTGTATCGCCTTATGTTTAACGGAGCGCTTTTGGCGTTATTTGCTTGATCATGATGGTAACGTCGCATGTTTTCTTGATGACTGGCAAGGAAGAGCAAGATTTTCACGTAGCAGAACGTGGAAACCGTCAAACACAAAAATATTAATATGGCGCTAACTACATAGAAAATGTCAGCATTCCATACAAACGTGAAGCTGGTGCAAACGCACTCAATCCAGAACATCAACAGTAAAATATGAACGCGCTTCACAGTGACAATTTGTCTGTATCGCATCCTCTTCAGCAGTGCAAGTAATCTGTCCGCACTTATGGCAGTCACTGTCAGAAGAGACACACCACACAAAATGAAAGTAGCCATATAGGTAAACATCTCGGTCAATCGACAAATCTCCCAGCGTTTGTAAGCTATGGACATGAAATATAGAATGCAGAGAGGTAGTGCGATGATACCAACACCAAGGTCTGTGGACACCAGGTTGAACAGCAGAAGTTTTGAAGGCGGATGAAGAGAGCGTTCCTTTTTGAGAGCAATTAAGATGACTGTGTTTCCCAACAAGATGGCAATGGCGAGAGGAATGTAAAGCGAAGAGATGGCTAAGGCTGCAGTTGTCTGTGTTTGGCTGCTCTGCGTGCGATCGCATAGGGTTTGTCGAATGAAATCGTGAAGTACAAAACTTTCCTTCGATAAATTCATTTTTTTTCTTTTATGGGACACTGAAGCTTTGTAAATGCAACAGTCTATTTCTTTGCTGAAAATCCTCCTCTTTTCCCTCAGAGCAGGTGGTAAGTTGAAGAAATTCTGCGCACACTAATTAATCAATATTCCCGTGAACTTAATAATGGATTTTTTCTTAAAACCCAAACAACTCGAAATTCACTGAGTCAACATGCGGTTTGCGTCAAAGATCTTTTACAATAGTATCAAAACGATCACCTTAGCTTTCTGGTAACAGCGATTGGCAATTCTACTCCATCTCACTGAGTATATTCCAAATGTCACCATATTTATTTTAAGGATTTCAGCCAACAAGAAATATCAGTGAAATAGAATTACCGGAAGACCGAATTTAATAATTCGCAAACCAATAGAGCTGTCACTTAACCTGTCTTCAAAATAAAACCACCCCTCGCATTCATCAGATCATTTCGGAATTAAGGTTACACCACCAATTGTTTCTCTAACAGATCAACTCTTTTGATTGTTAGTATCACTGGTATAACCCCAAACGTTCGCAAATGGTCGAGATGAGAGTCGTTTCGTCTGTTGATTTGGATACCATTTTTTCATTTTTAAAATTAGTAAGGTATGTTAATCAACATAGCGTGATGGGTTATCCAAAAACAAATCATCAGGGAAGTCATTGACAAGATGCCAGCAATATGCCAGGGTTCTCAAGAAATGTTTACACTGACTTTGCTACACATCAGTCCTTCCTGTACTACAAGACTGTCAGTTTTTTAGCAGATGGTAGGTAGGTTAAGTTTTAAGCAGATGGTGACTGGATTTTGTACAGCTATCTCGCTTCCTCACTAGTTGATCCCCCGGTGGGGGGAGGGGGGTACTCCCTCTAATGGCCTATACGGGGAGGCTCCGCCCGAAAGAGGTACCTTTTTCAGGCTTAGGTATATAAAAGGGTAGGGATTTCACAAGTTGAGGTATATAAAAGGGTAGGGAAATCGGTCATTTTGGTATTTAAAAGGGCCTTTAATTCTAATATTTCGAATAGACGCTCTTTACAGCTGTAAGGGAACAAGACTTCCTAAAGTAGGTATGTGAAAGGGGTACCTTTCTTCAATAAAAGGTATATAAAAGGGGTACCTTTTCTGCCAAAATCGTATATAAAAGGGTAAGGGGTTGGACCTCAGGGTGGAGCCTCCCCGTATTAAACTTTGAAAAGTATCCCCCCGCCCCGATCAATGGCTTCAGTCAAAATTACATAGTGGAGCAAGAATAGGGCAGCAAAGAGAGCGCTCTTCTCCTACCATTGTGGACTGGATTCAAACTCTCGATCCAACGCCACAAGTAGATTGACTTTGTTGTTGACTTCTCCTTTCCCCGAGGGTCTTTCTCCGTGTTCTCCGGTATTCCTCATTTTACAGCTCTTCAAATTCTTATTTCATCTAAATGCACGAGTTCGTGAGCACTTCTGTGTTTTCAGTGTGAGTACATAAATAACGGGCGCTCTCCATTCCATTAAATGTTCCGAAATATTGAAACATTGACGAAAATCTCCCGTGACGAATACACCAGCATTTTCCGGAATTTCCAAAAAAGTGGAAAACCTTGCGAGGAATATCGAAATTTTCAGAAATTACTCATCGGGACTTTCCGTTGTATTTGACTTTCCTTCGGGAATTCATTCGGGAATTTATTCGGGAATTTATTCGGGAATTTATTCGGGAATTTATTCGGGAATTCATTCGGGAATTTATTCGGGAATTCATTCGGGAATTTATTCGGGAATTTATTCGGGAATTTATTCGGGAGTTTATTCGGGAATTAACTTCGGAATTCCCAGAAACTTTCCCACCAAGGTTCGGTATTATATGTCCCCGTTTCGAAAGTTTCGGAATGTTTGGTTGAATAGAAAGTGCCCAACGGCGGTTCAAATTTGTTTTACCGTCAACAACTACTTGCAACTGCAAGTGGAAAATACAAAAAACTTATTAGCTTTGGTGGACGAGTGACACCGATTTAAGGAGATGTAAATCTGTAACTTTAAAAAAAAAAAACTGTAACTGTAAAAAAAAAAAAAACTTTCGCTTCTCAATCATGAAAACACAAGTAATGGGAGCGATAACAACGCCTGTCAAGATTAAAAAACTTGACGTTTTAGAAAAGCTTTAATATTAGTATTGTCATCTTCAGGATTAAAAATAGTACCATAGTCAACAATGGAACCCTGAATAAACACTTGAACTGTCAAGCTGTCAAAATGTCCTCATCGAGAATTACCTTGACGTGCAAATAATACCTGACACATATGAACGGCTCGGATTATTAAAAATGGTTGCAAGTTACTACAGTTTATCACTAAAACGTGATAACTGTTATTACGATTGAAAGGTATATACTGAATGTAATTATCCAGCCTGACTGGCAGTGAAAATTACATTTGTTAATGTGAAACACAGGAATGCAGTTGCATAAGTTAGAGTCGAATTTTCATGGGCTAAATAAATTATAATATTTAGAGAGGAAGCCACATCAGTTAAGCTGGTTTTCATCAGTGGGGCACCTCTATCCTGGTCGAACTGGAATTTGGAGTGTTGGTTTTTTTGTTGAGGGAGTAAAACAGAGAACCCGGATAAAAACCCTTGCAGCAAGGCGAGAACCAACAACACACTCATCAAACCGAGGCTGCCACATTGGGGAGAGGCGAGCTTTCTCACCACTGCGCCATCCCTGCTCCCCATCAGATATCAGTTTCAGGTGTTTACTTGATCACACGCTTCAAAGTTCCGTTATGGAACCAACGAGTCCCCTGCCGCTCCCCTGGTCAAGCGGCATTGCACTATTTACTCAGCTGACTTTGGTCCTGGGAATCAGGTTGTTCTTAAGGAGGCGCTGTCCTAATTTTTTTAGCTAGGCCGCTGCTGGCTTATTTTTCCCCACATCAAAAAGAAAATTCTTTTCACAGTTGATACAAATAACGGGCGATATTTGTATAGTTGGATATTTTGTTCTGGTATATATCTATTATCCATGGAAACCGTAAGTGCACTCGTGGTTCTCGTTCTTTGTTTTGTAGTCTAAAATCATTTGATTCTTTATTAGTATTTCTTTCCATTTTCGGTGCAAATATTCGATGTCAGAACTTAAATTATTCATAACGGGACTGAATAATTTGTTCGCAGATGTTTTTATCTGTCTACAAGCAGCTTTCTCGACAAATAACTGGGTTTTTTTTTAATTTTCAAAGCATACTCAAGGTGTATCCCTTATTCAATAAGACTGGGCTTTAACGCCAAAAACATTATTCTTAACTAATGTACGACCTGCCAAACTGAGCCTGAGACATCTTGCAGCGGGGGCCGGCTAGTAACGTTTCCTCATCAAAGTAAATTGACATGACGCTCGCATCATGCACAGGAATATCCTCCAGCCTAAATAAATTTTCAGCACTTAAATAAATGAAGTCAGCATAAATTCAGTAACATACTGAAAGAAACTGTGTTTGAATTGTAGTCTCATTCTCGGCCTTCGGCTTTTGCATGCCCGTCCGGAGGTGTCTATCTCTGGGAACCCAGACAAGACTGCGTTCATGCAAGTTGTATCATTGTTGTGGGCAAAATGCTTGTCGGACGACCTTCTTTACTTCGTGTCTGATTTCTTTTATTTTCCAGCAGTAAAAAATCGGATTTAAAGACGAATTAAGAAAAACCACGGACGCCACAACGGCTTCTGAGACTAACAACCTCCTTCCAACTATGGCCACCATAACTCTTACTACAGCGTAAGGAAGATAACATGAAATAAGAACAAGATGGAACACCAATGCACCAGATACAGTCCTCTTGTATGTGGTACCGGTTTGGGGATTATTTCGATTCTTCGGCTGCCCTTGATACGACAGGGAGAGGTCTTGTACATGAACCTGTGTCCTCTGCTGACGAAGTGTGAAAAAGATTTTCAGATAACAAAATGTTGGTGTCACCACACTCAGTAACGTTAAGGTACAACTTACACTGAGGTAGACAAGCCTGTCTCCAAACACCAACAGGCTAACCGCAATGCTCTGAAACCAAAAAAAGACGACGGCCAGACCAACACGCTTTAGAGTTACAACTTGTCTGTACCTCATCTTCAACACCAAGGCGAAAAGTCGGTCCACGCCTATTGCGGTCATTGTAGCCAATGACACACCACAGAGAATTGTAGTTGCAATATACGAAAGAGACGCGGCGAAATAGCAAACGTTCAAACGCCTGGCGACCAACGATAGCTGGTAAATGACAAACGTCGGCTGTGCTATAACGCCGACGCAAAGATCTGTGGCAGCGAGACATCGAAACAAGAGCTTGGAAGGCGGATGGAAGGACGATTCCTTGTGGAAAGCAATAAAAATGAGAATATTGCCTAAAACAGCAGTGATCGAAAAAATTATATTGCAGGCGGAAACGATGATTCTTGCCATTAGCAGGTGTGACGTTTCGTCGGTATCTTCCATGGCCGGAAAACAGAAGTCTCCAGCAAGGATCCAACTTGTATTATTCATTGGAAAATTTACTGCAGTTACTTTATCCGAAAATTAACAGTGAAGTTCTATTCTTCGTTCCGCCAACTGTAGCTGCCCGAATCAAACAAAACAAAAAGTACATGCCACTTTACCTGGTTTGTTGCCAAGGAAGTTTTAATCTGATGTAGACTTAACGTTTGACGGGGGCGTCTCTTGGCAAAGAAAAGTTTCTTTGTTAGTAAATAAGACTGAAGGAAAGAAGTCATGGTGCTTAATTACAGTGTAACGAGCTCAACCGGGGCCACCCAACGTTTTTCAGCCAATCACAAGACGAGTTCAGAACAAAAGAATCGGAGTTCGTTCATTTCGGACTGACTGGCAATTGATGCGAAAGGCAATGTGAAAGTGGATTGCGACGCTTCTATTTACGATGAAATGTTGTTCATTTTCATCACCGGAAAGGGAAATAAATATTTTCTGAATGGCGGCCCAAACATTTTGAGAAACAGGCCAAAAAATAAATATATTTACAAATCGATTACAAAGCAAATGCGGGCCTCGAATGCTAAAGACGAATTCAACGCAAATATGTTTACCGAATGGCAGCCTGGAAGAGTTCAGCAAATATATTTACCGTAAACCCTTGGACCGAGAATTATGGAGATGAAGTGTACTAGACAGTTATATTTACCGAATGACAGCCGGGAACGTCTAGGATGACAGAGTTAACACAAACATATGTACCGAATGACGGCCAGGAATTTTGAGGAAAAAACTCACGGAATGAATACTGAGAACGTACAGCAGGATGGCCGAGAGGAAACACAAATATATTTACCGGATGACGGCAGGAATTTTGAAGACAAAACGCCATGAAACGTGCTACCGAACACAGTTTATTCACGGAATAAAAACGACGTGTTGCACTTGTGAATTTTTCAAAAAGCTGAAATTGCGCTCACCGAAGCAGCTCGTGAGAATTTCAGCTTTTTGAAAAACTCACTAGCGCAAATTGATTCCAAATTAAACTCGAAACCGTGTGACTACCTACACATAATGCCCTGTAATATGTAGTAAAGGATGAGAATTCTTCTGTTCGAATTAATGTTACAGGTTGTAAAAATTTATCGGCCTTCAAAATTGCAGCTGGTCACGAAACTCTGTTTGTCGACCTTCGCATCAACTGCTGGCGATCCGTTATAACAGACAACTCGAAATATTTTATTAAGCCCCCCGTTGTTTCACTATTGTTTAGTCTAATACTGATATATAGTCCGTTTTTTGTCTTCAACATTGCAGTCATTCCGAACATAACGCATATGCAAGTCTGTCAACATTCGCTACCGTCAAGTCGTTCGGCAAACATATTTGAAAATATAAGTCAAATTTGCGTTGAATCTCTTTTTTCTTCATTCAAGCCATCATTGGAAAATGTATATGTGTTTGGTCCGTTTTAGTTTTGAAAATTCGTGGCGCCCAACAGTGAATATTTATTTTAGTCGTCTCTTCGTTGATGGAAATAAACAACTTTTCACCGCAAGTCTCTCATTTCTGATTGGTCCGAAATGAACGAACTCCGATTCTTTTGTTCTGAGCTCGTCTTGTGATTGGCTGCAAAAGGTTGGGTGGCCCAGGTTGAGTTCGTTACACTGTAAATATTGTCATTCGAATCAACTTTTTTTTCATGACAAGAAAAGCAGAAACAAATCATTCATTTGGTTAAGGAAATAGCGTTGTCATTTCTAAGTGCCAAAACAATGGTGCTAAATCCATTGCGTCACTGAGTAATTATTAGCATGTCCTACGCCGCGCGCTCAGTAGATAGCCTCGATGACGTCATGTCTTACATATAAACAAAAACAAACAGAAATACTTGTTTGGGATGACAAAAGCATCCATTAGCAGTTGACGCTAATCGGTGTGATATAAACAGAATTTATGAAAAATAATAATAAATATGAGTAAAAACTAACCGTGCTCCATGTTGCAATAAAAATCAAAACGAAGGTAATAGATAAACATGATTCCCGGCGATATCAATCAACGATAATCAATAAAATCAATAAAAATCAATAACAATTAATTGATTGGTATTGGAAATCAATAAAAATCAATGTCTAAAAGTTGAGCGAGTATCGATTTTTATTGATTGTCATTGATTATTATTGATTAATATTGATTTTTATTGATCATGAAATTTGTTATTTATTTTTAATAAACTGCACCATATGGATTAGCAAACCCGTCACTAAACTTTATTTGCTATGCTTTACGTTGTTACAAATCGAATGTTTGAAATTTGTAGCATTTCCACAACTGTTTACGAGCTTACTACTAATACTAAAACGTTTGATTGCCTCTAAACAAGAACATGTTATTAACTGGTACTTTCTACTTTCTTCAGTCCCCAGGTCAATGTGGCACACAGCTACTTTCAAAGAGCATTTGCTGATTAGTTAATCTCAAAAAAGAAAGAATTGTTTTCTATTTGCGGTTAATAATAGTGATGGAAACCGGGTCTAACATGTCTCAAAACAACATCAACGACACATTTCGATTGATCTTTTTCAAACTTACACAGTAATTTTTTCGTGCAAGGGCCAAAGAGGACTAACAAGCTCGATTTGAATTGGGAACTTTGAACACATTCCCACATTCTCCTCTCTTCTTGAATGCGTAAAATGTTTCCCCAATTTGTGGAAAAATCACACCATTTAAAACGACGTGGACGTAAAGTGTTCGTATAGTTCAACATAGTTGTTGTTTTGGCAATATTCACGTTAAAAGGAACATTTATGGTTGCTTTTGACTACGCAGCGTATAGATACTAACAGTTCCACTTGCTTCGCCATCTCAAACACCAACAAAGCTCTGGAACAAGTGAAGTCTGGAAACAACAGTTTTGTGACAATCCCGTGGAAATGCAAGGAATTATAAAAACACGGGAAAAACGAGTGCAGTCGAATTACCCAGGACAAGTAACGCGCCCGTGATTTATGACGCATGTTCATGCTACCAAGCGCCATAAGTTGCTATCAAGTTGCGTAATCAGGTGGTGATTATCTATAAAAATCAATAATAATCAATAGCAATTAAGACGATTTGGTGAGTGAGCATTGATTTTTATTGATTGGTTGAACCAATCAATAATAATCAATGGATTATTATTGATTAATATTGATTATATTGATTGCAATCAATGATTGATTTTCATTGATTGATATCGCCGGGACATGATTACACTGTTTGTTTAAGTGATTTTCCCGCAATATGCAAGACCTACTTGATGCAAATCTGATTTTGAAATTTTAGTATTTTAATCGGATACTAAATGTTACGTCATAAATGTATAATAATGATTTTTTAACTGTTAACTTTAGAATTCAATCATT
>JAHPZR010050361.1:30000-37183 GCA_019787425.1 Platygyra sinensis | reverse complement strand
GCGTGTGCACGCCGTCATCTGCTATCCATCGCTTTGGAGATGTCGAGATCTTGTTCATGCATATTCCGTACATCTTGTTGCCCTCACTCCGCAAGGTTTTTATTTTGTGCGTCTATTGTTTCCTCTTGAAAAGAGCTTTTTTGGAGTGCTCGTGCGTTATCTCTTTTTAATCACATCTTTTTCACCCCCTTCGGTTTCCTTATATTTTTTTTAACTGCTTTTTTAATTGAGTACATCTTGGACCTCATCGCCACGACTTCGTCTATCGATAAAGCTCCGCATTCGTTCTTTATCTTTCTCAGAACCTTTTTGTTTATGTTATGGTAAAGTGGGTAGTTTTTGGGGTAGTTGCTTGTGTCATGCAATCATAAATTTTCCTTCATGTCTTTGTGTATATCTTCTGTCTGGATGTTTAAGCTTAAGCAAGCTGTCTGTGGCCGTGTAGATAAGCTCGTACTTCGGTCCGTATCTGGCTTTCAGGTAGTTGTAGAAGAAGTCGTACATCCAGTCGTACATCTAGAATAGTCATGCCTATGTACACGGGCTTGTTCAGCTCCAGCCTGGTCTTGTGCATATAGATGCCTGTCATGTCGTTTCCGAAGATGGTGAACCTGTCAAAAAAGGGGCTCGCCACAGCTTGCGGAACTTGTCCGTTTCCGTTTTTCTTTTTTGTTTTCGAGGATTTCTTTTCTCCACTAAGGCCCCGTCCACACTATACCAGAGAAGTTTGGAAACCGGAGGTTTCTCTATTTATAGTACACTCAACAAAATTACTCAATTTTGATTGGTCGAGGAGCAGTACAATTAATCCCAAATTGTACTCCGTAGGAATACCTATTAAGTTTCCATGGAAACGACGCGTAATTTTTTTGAGTGTACTATAATAAAAAATCACACGACTTCTCATGCAATTCGTGATTAATAGGTACTCGTGATTTTGAAAATTCTCAAATTGAACTCGCCGAAAGGCTCGTACAATTTTAAGAACTTTCAAAATCACTCATCTTCTCAATTCGGCCGCCATTTTGAATTTGTGTTTGAAGAAGTCTATCGTGACGTCATCGTTTTCGATGAGCTTCGTGTTTCAAAATGTTTTCCGTCCACACTAAAACGCTAAGCTCCGTTTTCAAATTCCTCGTCTTTCAAAAGCGTTTTCGAAAAGGTTTTTTTTTTTTTTTTTCGGTGAACAATTTCTTCGGAACAGTGTGGATTGAAGACCTAACCTGAGAAAAATAGCTCAGTTTTCAAATTCCTCCGGCGTAGTGTGGACGGGGCCTTACGCGTGAACACGTTGGGCGGGCCCAAAGCGAAAACATCCTTATATTCTAGTATCTTCCCGAGATTAGACATTCGCTCTCGACCTTTTCTTCAAGACAGAGCGCAATTGAATGGCAGGCAAACGTTAAACGTTAAAAAAAGCCGAGTCTTTTGCAGTCTAAAGTGAATGTGAGTTTTAACTCACTATGCTTTTACAGAAGCTCAACAATGCATTCAAGCACGGTTAAATATAAAATGAACGCTTCGTCAGCGGTATTGGCTATGTTAAGATTTTGCTTGTGTATGAACTCATTAACACAACCACTCTCCGGAGACCTATACAGCAATCCTAATCCACAACTGACTTGACATATAGAAAACGTTTTTCTCCAGAAATTGTATCATTCCCGTCACGCCTAAAGAAGCAGAGTAAAGCTGCTACATTGAACTTTTCTGTTCCACCATCCGCTCGTAAAACCTGGCGTGGATCGCTGGCGATTCGCCCACCTTCTAAGGACAATTTTATCTCAATATCCTCTTTAACTGGCATATACTTAATGCTCATTTCCAGTTCGTACTGCGCACTCTCGAGGGTTTGCTTATGTTTTATGTTTTGCCTCATGTAAGAGATCACAAAATGTAAACATTTCGCAACTACTTGCATGAAGTAAATTCAAAGTTAAAAAAACAACCGCCATTATGGACACGAAGCGGTCGAAGCTTAACACTTCGTTCTTTCTCATATCACTTCATGAAACAATTTCACAGCTGCAAAATTCAATGAAGCTGTTGGAAAAAGAATTTGAATGGCCTCAAAGATAAGGTATGTGGTTCTTAACGAATGACATCGATTCGCATTCCATCGAATGAACCGCTTATAATGTTTATAAACATTAGGGTTCTGAGACTGCCCAGTACGGACTGAAAATCATTTTTTATTCCTACGCCTTGAAATAAACCCAACAACAGTAAAAGCGGAGCTTCAGCGCGCGATGCGCGCAATCGAAGCCCAAGGGTAACAAAAATTGGTAACCCATCAAGCCGAGCAAAATTTCGGTATGACGTCAGTGTACGAGCGAGCGAGCGAGCGACCAAACGAACGCCGTCCGTACAGACTCTGGTGATGGAGTAGGTGCGGTTGGAGGTAAGCCCCACGGGGGATCTAAGTAATGCCATCTTTTCTCGGTGGGATTTATCAGAGAAAAAAAATCGCATTTGTAATTGTTATGTCAACAAACGTCCGGGGACGTTGATCTATCGTTAAGATAGAAATTATCTAGATTTGAAGGACAACATGAAAGAGAACTGCAGAGAGCCAGAATTTAAAACAGCCAAAAAAGTGGCGAAGAAGATCGCGAAAGACCTGAACTATCTCGCCTCCTTTCTAGCGCCTCTGGCTGAAGAAATTCGTGAATTGAATCGAGTCAGGGCGAGAGAAAGAAGATGAAACAATACCGAACAATGCCGTAAGCCAGGTCTGTGTCTGGGCGAGTGCAATACCCGAAAAAATTGACTCGGAAGACTACAGAACTTCGCGCGTCGAGATATGATGTGTAACCGTTGCAAGAGAGAGCCGCATGATGTCATTAGGTTATCAACAAGAGAAATCAAACGCGCACACGATCCACGCCACTAACCATGTTGGCCATGAAAAAAGAGTTGTGGGGTTTTCTATTTTTACGAATGCATGTGGTTGTCTCAATAGTTATGGGGCTCTGATTTGTGGCAGACAGCAGAGCCCTGCTAAGAAACAATAGGTGGGTTCATACTGGCGAAGTAAGTAGACTTCAAGTTCGGCAGGAGCTCAAGTACGCTTGAGAGCATGAACGCCTACTTACCGTGATAAGCGTTCACATTAGAATTCAAAGTATGCTTGAAGCAATCAAGGTTGTCAATCAAGATACGCGGTAAAATTTCGCACGCATGCATATAGCGTGATCAGGATTTTAACTACTCCACGCACAAAACAACCACGAGGTACATCATGCAACCTCAAAAACTTCGAATTGCTTACTTTTTGTTTCTCATGATTTTTTTATTGCAACGACAGAGAGCTTTGCTATTTCAGCAATTATACCACTTTATCATCACAGAGGAAGAATTTAGACTGAGACGGAGAAACAGACAATTGCTGCTCAAGATCTTGGCCCAAATAAAACAACAAAACGTGCAACGGAGAAGAAGAGCTTGGGTTTGGCCGCGTCCACAGAACTGGTTTAAAAACTTACTAGCAAGTCCAGCATTAGATTTTCTTTGGAAAGAACATTTCCGAGTCACCCGAGAAACATTTGAGTTCTTATGCGACCTCGTGAGAGTAAAGCTGCAAAAACAGCAGACAAGATTTAGAGTTCCAGTAAGCGTGGAGGAGAGAGTTGGCCTAGCACTCTGGCGTCTGGCAACAGGGAACAGTTATAGAAGCTGTGGGTTACAGTTTGGATTAGGAAAGTCAACAGCGAAAATCATCTGTGGTGAGTTCGAGCAAGCTATTTTTGATCTAAAAGATCGTTTTATAAAATTTCCTTTAACAAGTGAGGAAAATGGAGAGAAAATGGAGGAGTTCGAAGAACTGTACGGAATACCGCAAATAGTTGGAGCGATCGATGGATGTCACATAGAAATAAATGCTCCACCACAGAATCACGAAGATTATTTTAATAGAAAGCAGCACTACAGTGTAAATCTACAGGCCATAGTCGATGCCAACTTGAAGTTCATCCATGCTACGGTCGGGTACCCTGGTAGTATACATGATGCTCGAGTTCTTAGGCTAAGCGGCTTGTACGATTTCGCAGAGAATCAGCAAATTCTTAGCGGTCCACTAAGAAATATCAGTGGAACAGATGTTGGGCCTCTTCTAGCTGGAGACAGTGCCTATTCACTAACAAGCTGGCTGATGAAACCCTTTCCTGATAGAGGCCGTTTGACTCCCAAGCAGAGGAAATTCAATCTTAAGTTCAGCGCACTGAGATGCGTAGTCGAAAGAACTTTTGGCATGCTTAAATCACGATGGAGAATTATTTTGAAGACAATGGAACAAAAAACGATAACTTTGAAGAAGACTGTAATTGCAGCTTGTGTTTTACACAATATTTGCATTGAAAGGGGTGACCTGCACGACGCAGACGATAGCGACTCAGACGATAGCTCTGATGATGACGGCGAAGGGAGAAATGAAACCGGCAACAATATCCGAGATATTTTAAAAGACTATGTGTGGGAAAACCTGTAAAGAACAAATCCTCAGCAGTCTGACGCGCGATAGAAACAAAACTTGTAAATAACATGGTTAATTTTATAAGCATGAGCCATTTTTGTGAATTAATTTTAATTAGCATGAATCAAACCTGGAGTCATAATTGAAGAGGTAATTATACATATACATGAGATAAAAAGTCAAAATCAGTTCCACTGGTTTGGACTGAGCAAACATTAACAAACCCTTAAGTGGCAGTCCCGCTAACAGCGGTCCGGTCAATTTCGGGTCAGAAAAAAGTCAGCCTTTTTATTTCTTGGACGAAAAGGACTTAGTGCGTATATACTAAAACCAGTATGTTTTCTTGTAATTTCTGCTTTTCTTTTTTGCTACGCCCCGAAACGACTTCAGCTGTCTGAGGAGCGATTTTTGGTCGATTCAGGAACCAAATTTCGTGATTTTTTCCGGATCGAGCTGCCTTAAAACAAGGACGTATTGCTCCACATCGACCCGACCACAGCATTCAGATACATTCGAAGTGCTTTGCACCGAAATTTCGTTACGGTTGGATAAAAATTGGATAACCGCAAAAAAAAACCAAGATACCTCACTGCGTCGCTTGTGAAAATGAATAAATAATTAGCTATAAGGAAGACTCAAAATATCAAAAGTGGCACCTAAACTAGGTTTAAAATGACATTTACAGCAAAGATCTTTCCATAGTCTAACAGATTCTAGCGTTAAACTTGCGGGTATCATCCTTCATTAGACGCGAGCGAACTCTGCAGTTGGACACAAATTACTGCATAATTATGCAAATGTCACGCAATTCGCGGCTAGCGTGATGGCGATTGAATGGAAGCAACCGGATAAGAATGATGTTTGGCAGTCCAGAATTTCCTTTCATTCTGGAAATATCTTATATGCGTAACTTAGTACCCCTTATCTTGGATTGATATTGATGGAAATAGACGAAAGAATGTTTTCAAGTTAATTATGTATATGCCAACACTCACAGCCAGAGCTGAGGGCGGTTGCGAGTTGATGTCAAACAAGCGGAGAATATTTAACGTTGTTTCAGCAGCCCAGAAGTCCTGTTTCATACAAAATTAATCATATTTATCCATTATTACCCTTGCCTTGGATTTCGTTGGGTTCATATAAAGACTCTACTGAGATAACAAGGAAACTTGGCACTTTTAGGTCTAATTTCTTACCGACCTAATAAGATTTCAAGGAACAACTCAAAATACAGACGACATTCTTTAGCTTCTTTTGAGTATAAAGAAGTACATATTCACAGTTTGCGTGTCGCTTACTCCTTTTTTAGCGGCCATTTCTTTTTTAATCATGTTAAATAGCAGCTGTCTGAGAAGTAAAAATTTTGTCGCACACAAGCCAAGCTTATCACGTACCATCTAACCGAATTGCTCTAAGCCGGAATGATTTTTCATACTTTAGAGTTTGAAAACAACTTCTCTACCTCTTCCCCATCCAGAAAAATGGTTCAGCAAACTACATCTGAAAAAAAAAATAACTATGCAAATTTGGAACCTTTTTATACCAGAGATCATATTACAAAAACATGTTGTGATAAGCTGGTGCGAAGACATGGCATCTTGTGAGACAAACTGTTTCCGTTTTTGTAAAGATGCAGATGGATGCGGCGAGTGAGCTAGTACCTCTTTCCGAGTGCAACGCTGATCAGGAGCCCATTACCCGGAGCTTCCATCTTCCATAAGGAGCCCCCGAGTCAACCCTGTCCCGTATCATTTTTTATTTTTTGAAGCACCTCCCACGGGGATTCTCGCGCGTGAGTGAGGGGTGAGGGGTGAGGGATGGGGGGTGAGGGGTGAGGGTGAGGGGTGAGGGGTGACGGATGAGGACGGTTGTGTTTCCTCCTTTCTCCGTCTACAAATATTGTTCTGTTAGTTTTCTTCAAGACATAAGGTTTTTATTATCATTTAGGCCCTGTTTATAAGCAGGTAGGGTAACCCTAGTGCTAGGGTTACCCTAGCAAGATGGTTACCCTGGCACTCGCACATTTCCTCTTATTACTTTCGACGACGCATTTACAAGGCAGCTAGGGTAACCCCAGCGCCTTGTAAATGCTCTGCTTGGGACAACTCGCCTACCCGGGACAACTCTATTTTGGCTCCAAAAAGCAAAATATGATCACAATACCGACAAAATCAGCGAATTATAACCCACAAAACATCAAGTTCTTTCGCAGTTTGTCATATTTTTGCTTTGGAAATAAATTATTTCCAGTTTTGTTATCTGTTCGTGCTTTACTTGCAAGATCACGGAAGCGTAAAAAGCGTAAAGTTGTCTCGGGCACTAGGGTTACCCTACCTGTAAATTTTGCTTGTAAACCCGGGCTATCTTTAACCCTCTTGCTAGGATTACCCTGGCAGTAGGGTTACCCTACATCCTTGTAAACAGGGCCTTATTAGGAAAAGATGTGAAACAATGTCAAAAGCAATGACAGGTAATAGAACAAAATTCGCAAGAATAAAGTCCGCCTGAGTATAACGTTGGCCTCACATTCTTGACGAATTACATTTTAGAATAAAAATAAGCGATATTAAAGCCGAGTGACGTTTCGAGAAAAGTCTACGAGCAGTCCCTATTTTTTCTTAGAGTCTGCCGAGGGTGGAGTGAAAAAATAAGATAGCGAGAAAGGTCGAGGCGGGTATAGAAACGAATAAACTTCGTTCGATTTTAAAATCA
>JAHPZR010050361.1:17500-25000 GCA_019787425.1 Platygyra sinensis | reverse complement strand
AAGCCAAGCTTACGTGACGTCTTTAGCTTGGTTTAGTTTGGTTTGGGAAAGAGATGAACTGAATCTTCAGTATGTCCTCTGTTGAGGGTCTCTGCTCATTCGTTCATTATACAACGTGCGTGAAATATTTATAAACTTCACATGGATCGAAGGCCGGTACCGATCTACAGGTAGTCTGCGGGCTTTCTCTATTTTGCTCGGATTTCGTTCCTGGCCTTAGGGAAGAGCTCAAAACAAATGAGGGAGCGAGCGTGACATCCAAGTGTAACACAGTCTAGTAGGCATGGCCAAATGGGGGCCAAAGGGCATTTCCTTTGCCCGCGCGCATGGACTGTATGGACTTCTTATCTTACCCATACCACCCTGAACTTTGTTAACTTTGTAAGAATCATTAAGTTAACAAACGACCATCAGGAGAAAAAGCCAACTTTAGGTACACCTTTATTCTATTAGTGAATTAATTTAGAGCAAAAAAAAAAAAGAAGACAAAATAATATGCTGTCGAAATATACCTCGCTGGCTACTTTCCCCACCCTGGACCACAAGCCTTCCAATGACACTTGACATGTGATCAAATTGCATGTGATCAAAGTTTGCGCGGCGGACAGTTTAACGGTTGGAGCGTTTATCTCTTACATTTCTTTGCGAATTGTCGCTGATACATCGGGCTAACCACGACGAAAAACGATCCCGCAGGTTAGTTTTTTTTTTCTTTTGCTTTGATTTCCTGCCGCTTGCTTAACTTTTGAGATGGAGCGGAGGTTCAGTTGAAATATAGATGTACGAAAACACTCGACGGCATTCGGGTGGGCTTTAACTCTTCAGTCTTGTGTGTGCTTGTACATGTTTTATAGTGTAAGCCTATGACAAACCTTTCATCGAAAAGCCTTTTAATCGGTAATGTATGAATTAAGTTGCAGGCAATTACTGAAGCCCCTCAATGTGATCGTTTGATAAAGTACAGTGTACATGCAGCAGTCCGAGGCGAGTCTCTGTTTGTAACTGAGGTATAGAATTGACCAGAATTTCAGTTAATTCTACATTTGGACTATACTAGCAAATCTATAAACACAGAGAATATCGAAACCTTGTGGCAGGACGGCATCTAGTGAAGACATGTAAGTAGGAAGAAAACTTTGATCTAAATGAGCTTTTGTATGAATATTTCTCAAATTTCAAATTTACGTTATAGAACGTTAAAGACAGGGCACTGATGGGCATAAAAAAGAATGCTTAAAAATAGCAACATAATACTCCTTACAATGTACTGTACTCTTGGACACGGAAAACTCGCTCTCATGAATTTTGGGTATGTTCCAAGATGGCGGTCAAGTCAAATGGCCCACCCCGGGGGTCATTGTGGATGTCAAAATCCCAACACACGTGCACTTTACGAAGTCTAATTCCCCTGGGTTGCCCAAACCCCCCATCCTAGGCCTGGGGCAAACCATTGATAGGTGCAAATATCGAAACGACTGTAAAGCTCAGGTTCACAGATACTGTTTTTTTTTTCTTTTAGGGCGAGGACAGCCCACCTGCCTTCAGTGGTTTTCAGCCAATTCGGGAATTTGGGGTCAATACAACTGAATCTTTGAAACAACCTTTAATTTCGAATCTGTGTGTGGCAATACCAGACTGCACACTATAGACTGCAGATTCTTTTAACTAATGGTTCACATTGCCAAATCATAAACGGGTAGCCTGAGCTCTATTCAGGCTGACTTGAGTCTGCTAATGTCATGCACAGATTTCACATGCCCTTTGTGTTGCAATGTACTGTGCCAATCAAAAGATATCTGGAAATTGTCATAGGGTGAACAATATTTGCCTTATATATGGATAGTGGAAGTCTGAGATACTTGTTCCCCATGATATGCAGGAAATGTTCTTGGGTACTCCCATGCAGTATTTTTAAATCAGAGGATTTTTAAAAGAATTTTACCACTTTACCATTTTTTCTATTATCTCTTCTTTGAACAAAACTTAAAAATAGTATTCAGACCAATTTTGAACATACTGCAGTATATATACTAAAACATAAAAAACCTATAGCAACCATAGGGACCACATCAATAATCATAATTGCACAGAAACAGTTTATCTAATACACAAATTCAAATTTCGGTGGAAATCACCCATACAGAGTTCCATAAAATATTGCGAATACAGAAGTATTGAATTTTTTTGTCATTCTCCTTGGCTTTTCTTTTGTGTTTCAGTACAGGTCCCTAAAATATATTGTTTTGGTGACCATTTTAATATTGAGTATAACCCTAAAAACCCTTAGAGCTTGAAACCTCTGAGAAGCAGATATTGTATATATATATGCAAAAAAAACAGTGGTAAGATTTGCCTTAGCCTTATGTATCTTGGGTGGTGTATAAATATTTTTTCTTCAATGTGTGGAATAATTATTATAATCATGTTCAAACATAGAATTCAACTATAATTTTCAACTATTTGTGTGAATGATTTCGTCACCTATAGAATATGAACTTGACTGTAGTGTTGAAGTGGAGTCAATCAGAGCTTTCAAATTCTTGTATCAAAAGGCCTAATACAAATGACAGAATTCAAAAACAATTTGGGATTTTGTGGACGAAATAGGTATTAACACTAGATGTATGTAGATTTTCAAAGTTATACTTCAGTTGAGACACTATATAAATAGATTTCACAAAGTTATACTTTAATTGAGAGGCTATTTATGCACTAGATATATTAAAAAATTCACTTTCCAGAGCAAAAGATAGTTAATACAGATTTGGTTAGAGCTTTGATAGTATAACGTGTTCTACTTGTAAGTGACTTTGTTATTATACCATGCATGTACCAATCATGCATGTAGGTACATGTATGCACACAAATTGTATTTCAATTTTCTTCAATCATTGTTACATGAGTTTGCAGTGTTTAGCGTATAAACCACTTTCAGCAGCTATAGATTTCGTAAAGTTATATTTCCATTGAAAAATTATTTATGCAATTTATATTTTATCCTATTCCCAGCAGGGTAGTTTGTTTCATTATACCATGCATGATTGTGATATACAACAATAATTATTGCTATTGTACTACTGTAATTTCAAGGTAATTTTTGGAGAGTTTTGTAATAAACCGCTCTATCAGCAGCACACTGACTCTGTTGATGTGTGTCATGTGTTGGAGTAATGTAAACTTCAATTCATGGTTATGTAATGCTAATTATGACTCTTGTTTTGGTTTAAGGCAAGGTTTTTTTCTCTTTCAGAAGAGAGTTGAATAGACCAATTTCAATAATTAGATTAACATGTAGCCTAACACAATAGATCTCAGCTTAAAGCTGTTGGAAATAAACCACACAAACTCTGAAGTTATTCTCCAGGGCCTGTGGTACTGAGTTCTATTGTTTAGACTGGATTTTAATATATCGAAATTGGTCTATTGATTTGCCAGTAAAAGGTCATTTCAATCCCAAATTTGAAGTTAGATATAACCTCACAAAGGAGTTAGTTAGATCATGAGGAGTTAAAATGACCCCCAAAAAGGAGTTATCCTGTACCTAAAATTTTAACTCCTTTTTAAAGTAAAAAGAACTCCATGAAGAGTAAAAACGACTCCATTATAGGAGTTAATTTAACCCCGGTGTCAGAGTTATTTTAACCCCAAATTTGGAGTTAAATTAAGGAATTAAAATAACCCCCAAAGCGGAGTTATCCTGTACCTAAAATTTTAACTCCAATTTTGGAGATAATTATTTTTTACTTTATGGGTGGATTCTTTTTTTTTTTTTTTTTTTTTTTTTTTTCAAACAGCTTTATCGGATACTACGCATAACTAAATATCAAGAAAAAAAAAGGCAAGACCCAAAAGGGGTAGGTGCAACGGGACGAAGTCCCATGCGAGGCACCGCCCCTAAATTAAAACCTAAAATTAAATCAAAATCATACACAAGCATCCATAAGAAGAAAGAGATCTAACTTAAGAGTGGCAAGGGCATGGTAGGACTAGCGTCCACGTGCAGAAGTAATTGAGGTCATATACCTCTGAGAGGTGAGTGCTCATTAGTTTACGGACAAAGAGTTGAAAAGCATTAGACGAGCAAAACCTGGTTGGAGATGCGCATGCTAGCTTACAAACATAGTTCCAAAGTTTAACTATTCTGTTTAAATGCGAAGCCTGAAAAGTATATGTTTTACAAAGAGGAGTACGTAGATTAAAGGAGTCACTTTGTCTTACACGACCGTGGGAAACAAAAGATACGTAGTTCAGAACATCAAAATCAGTTCTACAATAAAAGCAATCATAAAAAAAGACTTAACAAATGGTAAACGCCATAGCGTGTACTATTGAGTTATGGTGCACACGGGAGGTTGCTAAAGACGAAAGAAGCGTAAGAGTCGCACGAGGCGATAGCCGAGTGCGACTCTAGCTTCTTGAGTGCTTAGCAAGCCTCCCAAGTGCATCCATAACTTAATAGTACACGCTATGGCGTTTACCATTTGTTTTATAACATAATATTGAGACAGAAGTCAACAGAAGTCTATTAGAGCCCATACCACGCTGCTCGCGTCAATGTGTCATGCAATGCCTTTTTCAGCCAGTGCTCTGAAAAAAACATTTTCTTTGACGTTGATATTGTGGTAAAAAACAAATCGAAATGTGGTTTATCGTGGTCTGTACTCTTACCGACAACGAGGACGTGTCATTACTCGTTTCCCAAACATTTTTTTCGTTTTATTTCTGCATATATTAAGCGAGTTTGTAAAAGTTTTTGAAAAGAAAGTCTGACGCGTACAAGCAGCTCATTTGCATAATGCAGCGCGTGCACTTTCAAGTCCGAGTCGGTGTTTTCAGTTGTCAAGACAATTTCGTTATCTTTGATATTAAGATAAAAAAACAAATCGAATGTGGTTTAGTGTCATCTGTACTCTTATCGACAACGATACGTGTCATCACAGCGGTCAAAATGTTGTCCAAAACAAATTGAGCTACATCACAAAGCGCGCGCTCTGCTTTAGGTATTGAGTACGTCAGCAGCATACATCCATGGCCAAATAGTAGATGCTGAATTAGCCAATCAGAGCGCGCGCTTTGCTTTAGTTATGTTATAACAAGCCTTGAGTTCACGATCTAGAGAGAGTGGGATTAAGTGAAGCATAGTCAGACGCTCCTTGTTAGATATCTCGCCTCTGTGCGTGCTTAAAATACACCTGCTTGCACGTCTCTGCACCTGTTCCACTTTAGCATTCAGAGTAACGTGAGCGGGCGACCAGACTTGGGTGGCGTAATTCTAATGACAAACAAAAATGACAAACATGCATCTCTATTTGTGTATAAATAACCGGTGAATTCAATATAGACTAGGAACAATAAAAAAAGCCACTAACTGGAATACAGGGGTAAGTTTCTAAAGAAACTATGATGCTGCGTCGGTGGGAGTATTACAGGATAACTTGGTTTTATCAACTGAGTTGAAAATGTGAATTGGCCACCGTAAAAGGATTCGAAAGCTGACGTTTCGAACGTTAGCCCTCCGTCGGAGCGAATCGAGGATTTGTGGGTTGGGTACGGTTTATATAGAGAAATATGGAGCTACGCTATAGGTTGGTGCCTGGCAACAGTACCTAAACAACGGAATAAATTAATTAAATGAAAGGCGTTCGTTGATACCGTGAGTATTAAGAGTGCCGATTTTAAAAGTAAATTTTTGTTCTGGAGTTTGTAGTGAAGACTCTGACCTTTCCTTGAAATCAGAGGAAATGTGCGAGTTTTTCGACAAACGTGGCTATCCTGCCTCTGTTGTTCAAGCAGACCATCATCACGCCCAGCAAATTGATCGGCAGTCAGCACTACAAACGTCTCAGAAAGAGAATAATAATAGAATTCCATTCACTCTCACATTTTACCCTCACAACCACGCGGTAAAATCCATCATTCTAAAAAAAACCTTACTTCAAAATGATCCCGATACTGGTAGAATCTTTACGCAACCGCCATTAATTTCATTCAAACGCGACAAAAACGTAAGTAACCTTTTAGACAGAAGTGCTCTCCAAACGAGTGAACAACCCGGTACTTTTAAATGTGCACGCGCACGATACAAAACACAACCTTTCATTTGCAACGTTGAGAAATTGTCGAGGTTCAAGGGATCTATTAAGATCACTGATCATTTTACCTGAACCTCAGCCAACGTGATCTACTGTATAACTTGCACTCTCTGCACAAACAGGTACACCACTAGGCGACCGATTCCGAGAACATTTTCGCGACGATGAGAAAGACGACAAAAACGCATCTAGACCGGTCGCTAGACACTTTAATCTGCCTAATCATTCGAAGCAACATATGGCGGTCTGCGGCCTCTCCCTACATCAAGGAAGCACAGAAATGGACGACATAGCCTCAGCAAAGAAAGAAAGACTTTTTTTTAAATATATAATTAATTAAATTAGAAAAGCACGGCTGGTATGCTTTGTTTGCACTGTCACACAATAACAAATCAATCTCATAAATAAAGATGACACTTTTCCAGACTGTGTATTTTCACAAGCTTCCACGTATGGGCCAAACCACCCCCCCCCCCCCTCCCCAAATGTATAACGATTTTTTTGGGTATTTCACATTATTTCGCATTACTTCGAAGGTACTGACTCTCTCTACTCCAAACTTGGTGAATAAGAACAAGACAAGTTGCCTTGCCTTCCTAGAAAAAAAACCTGTAGAAAATAAACCAGAGATTTACTTCGTAGAGGGACAGTATGGTTAAGCAAACTCCAGGAACTGGCAGCAATTTTTTATTATTATTATTATTATTATTATTATTTACCATAACTCGAGAGATAAAAGTCGTAGCAAAGAACGTTTTTCAGTATTTTACTCCTCAAGTCAAGGCCTTTCCAATGACATAACTTTCACTATGAGATTTTTAAAATTAAAACACGTTTTAGTGACGCCATCAACTATGACGTCATAATCTCACATTTCGTCACAACTTCTACATTAAATTTATGGACAGCAATCAAAGCTCATTTGCCAGACTTCGTTTAGAAATCTATGAAAGAAGCAAATATAGCCTTCATAAAACATTTGGGGGGGGGGGGGGTGGTTTGGCCCCTGCGTGTTCAGATATCACGTTTGCCCAAATATTTTGCACAAATTTACAGAGCCCAGTATGGGTATGGAGCCGCCATGTTGGTGTGCTATACCTCCATTTCTCTCAGCAACATCGTAGCAGGCAAATGGTGTAAACATCTCAATCTTACCTTGGATATCTAAGCGACTGATTGTCTGAACTGAACAAGCAGACATCTGAATAAGCACCCAATTTCCTAATACTTCAACTTCTAAAAAAGAAAAAATCACCAAATAAGTAAATACTTTTTTGACAAATGCATTCCTAGCTTATTGTCCCACACCACTATAGCAATACAATTTAAAATTGACCTGTTTCTAGACACACAGAACGAAATCACTGAAACTTGGCGGAAAATTCCAACTTCATGGTGCCGTTGCCGT
>JAHPZR010050361.1:0-10000 GCA_019787425.1 Platygyra sinensis | reverse complement strand
TGACACTATCACATCTTTACATAGGTGCGAATGCACACGGGAAAGCCTCAGAGACCACCCCAGAGTCCCAATCACTATCTCCATTGACACGTCAGCCCAGGCCAGATAAAGTGCGCTTTACCCGCCCCTCGAACACTCAAGCAGATGTCTCAGCCATCGCCGACACCGGGGCTCAATCCGACTAGTGGTCAATGACCGAGTTCTTATCGTGCGGGTTCTCGCTAGACGACCTCCTACCCGTCAGCCGCCAACCGCTCTCCCATTTCTATCGAGTGCGCATTCTTTGCTAAGCTCACAACGAAGCTCCACAGCGGTAAGGTGACCTCGTGCCGCTTCATGGTTTACGTCAGCAGCTCTGTCTAAGCCCTGTACTTATCGTAAGACTCGATACTCAACCTTGGCATCCTTTTCAAGGACTTTCCATCACTCAAGATGAGCATCCCTAAGGAGGGATGCCACACCAGAGACACTTACTCTGCAGACGCTAACCGTAAGCCACCACCCATCAATGCTGTTATAAGCTGGAAAACTAGGAATCCGGAATCCCGCCGGAATTTTTAAGAGTCTGTTTTATGTCCGAGCGAGTAGAGAATTCCCGAAGATTGTCAGAAGTCCGGATATTCTACGCATTTTCTCCGAAGATGATTCGAGAGCAACCGAAGTCAGCGTAGCATCCTCGACAAACAATCAAACTCTCCAAGATGTTCAGAAGTTTTTCCGTTGTTCGACACTAAATACTCTAATGATTATCCGATTTCTCTGCGATTTATCTCTATGTCGAGTCCCTGTCGTAAGAAACACGGCAAAAAAAGGTGGCGTTAAATTTGAAGAAAACGCGCTGTGAATTTACGCAAAACGTGGCATTTGCTTAGATTTACCAGTGTTCACCGGTCGGTAAATCCAAGGTTTTTCAATTGTTTTGCTCTCGGTGAATTCGAGTATTCGTTCCATTATCCGGTATTTTCCGGAATTTTCCGAAAAATACCGGAAATTTTCCGGTATTTTCCGGAATTTTTCTGGAATTTACCAGTCCGTTAACACTTGGCGAATGTCTAGTTTGCCTGTGTTCACAGATGTTTTCCAGGTGTAAAACTTCACGTTCACCCGCCCTTTACAATTGAAAACTGGCATTTTCCCTTGTTTTCCAGAACGGTAGATGCCGTTAAATTTCGCAAAACGCTCTGTTTACCAGAATTCCCGCTCGGTTAACGTAAGTAAAGCATGGTGCAATATTCCTCCGTTCACAGAAGTTTTCTCCTATTTTCTTGTATTATCCGAGAAAGGTGAATTGAAGGGAATTCAAGAAAACGCACATTTTCCAGTGTTTACCGTTCGATAAAAGCACGGAAATTATTGTGTTCTGTGTTCCTGCTCTTTTAGAAGTTTTCTTGCATTCTCTCTCTCAGCAAACGCGGGTGAATTCAAGAAAACACTTACTTTTCCAGTGTTCACCGTTTGATGAACTTTTGGAAAATATCGTGTCTTCCTGTGTTCGCAGGAATTTTCTTGTATTTTCTGGGACAGAGAGTTCCAGTGAGTTCAAGTTAACACTTGTTTCCTGGCGTTCACTGTTCAGTTAATGGAGTGAAAATTGTGCGAATTGCAGCGTTTTCTTCGCGTTTTCTTGCTTTTCCTGGGACGGTGTATTCGGGTGTTTTTCGGTACGCATAGACCGGCACTGCTTGCTCACTCTCGTGTTCGAGATTGTTTTGAACTTTCTACAGTCCCACGACCTGCTGGATACCAATGTTTACTGAGGGGACTAAAGCTCATTCCCTTTCCAAGTCAAAACAGCAAAAACAAAAGGCATTGCTAATTTTCAAAATATGATATATTTAAAATTCTGTAGCGCTGGTTACTACACTGTAAATCAGAAAGGTCTGTTTTAGCCCTAAAAATAGGGCCGTTTGGGTGAGTAAAATACAGTCCTATTTTTGAGTCTAATTTGGCTTCCTTAAATCAGGGCCAATACAGTCCAATAAGCTAGGGCTGATTTGGTCCCTGGGCTGAATTGGGCCCTACCATGGGCTGGAATAGCTTTTTGATGTAGCTTTTTTGGCCCAGATTACGCTCAAATGGCTCCAGGAAGGGCTGAATCAGACTTTGGCGAGCAGGGCTGAATTGACACTTTGGGGCTGAAACAGATCTTTTCAATTTTCAGTGTATTGTAAATAGTCAGTTGAACATCTTAAACCTCGGGGACAATAACATAACAGAAGAAGGTGTACAGCAGTTAAGCAATGAATTCTGATTATTTCGATGTCATAAATAATGGCGGTTGCTGACTAGGGTCCTTTAAAGCATTCAATAATAATAATAATAATAATAATAATAATAATAGTAACAATAATAATAATAATAATAATAATAATAATAACATTAACAATAATAACAGCAATAATAGTCAGCCTCCGCCATTTTTGATGACATCGTAATTATTGATATAGCATGGTGAAGCAAATCCTCATTGTTTTACTGTAAGCCGTGTTCCAGAAGGTACGTTTAATTATCTTGAGTAGTCCTTCAGTAATTTTTTTTTCGTTTCGACGGGCTTTGAATAAAATATAACCGCCAAATTATTTCATGTAGACAAAAACAAAGGTGTAGCTGAATAGGGCCCTTTAATTAACGTCTGAGGGACTTATGGTTAAGAATATCAAACAGCGTTGCATTACATTTAAGAAATAGAAAACATGTAGCGTGTTTCTATCGAGTTATACAAACACGAGTGGAAATTTGGGAGAACGAGAAATGCTGTGGGAGCACGAGCCGCAGGCGAGTGTTTCCACAGCTTTTTCGAGTTCTCCCAAACTTTCACAAGTGTTTGTATAACTCGACAGAAACACGAAGTACATGTTTTCTATTTCTTTTAGTAAACACCACGCTCGCGCCATCACTGACGTCAACAGCGCGCCCTAGTTCTGTGTCTCCATCGAGTTATACAAAAAATACGATTTTTAACCAATCAGCGCGCGTGTTTTCTTCGGACTGTTTTCTAAATCAGTTACATCGCCATACTGAACGAAGGATTGAATTTCAAAAGGCGGGTCAGGAAGTTTCAGAATTTAATTGAGGTGATTTTTGAAGACTAATCACCGACCCAAGAAAATAGTTTTAAAGTAATGTTATCTTACACAACGTGTCGCTTCGCTTCGTTCGTGATTCCACAGTAGAGCACGGATAAAATAAACATTTAAGAGTGTACATATTTCAGCTCCGAGGGGGCAAGTAAAACCACTAGCCACGTCTGAAATAAACGACAAAACAAAAACCTTGTTTAAAGAAAATTTCACGACACGTGTTAAAAAAGTAATTTATCTCTTCTAAATCTTTTCCCCTCTCACTCGGTTTTAGATAACACTAGATTTCATGCCGCAGCGCAGTGGTCTCATAATCGGTACCGATGCATAAAGCAGAAAATAACTGTACCGACCACTCCGGCCGGGGAGCCGGGGAATAAACAAAATAAACAATGACAATTCAGTCTGTGCAGTAGTACGACGGCGGCGGTTTTTGACACAAAATAAAATTCCAGAGTCACTCGACACATGACCAAAAATATAACATCGGATAATATTAATAAACCTTCGCTATAAACGGCCTATGAAACCATAAACTTTGATTTAAACTTTGTGGGCACAAAGCCTGCCACTCACCTTTGTTCAAAGATCAGCATCTCCGTCGCGTGTCCGTCCTACAAAACTGAAACAACAACAGAACAATCTCACTGTAATTGTGAAGTAAACATTATTTCACCTTTCTCGCGATGCATTCTGGGAAATCCGTGTCCATTTTGTGCGGGAAACATTAATCCTGGCAATAACAAGTCCATTTTGTGCAGGAAACATTAATCCTGGCAATAACAACACAATTTATTAAGTCTCCAGCAAGGCAAAAATCACAGCCAAAAAACTTCCTTGGCCCTCTTTTCTTAAGTACAAACTAACCAATTTGTCCCTTATTGCCTGCTGGAGACTTCCTCGTGGTGTACAGAGCTGTGCAGAGACGTTATCTACGTTATCCGCTGAGGTCCCTCAGATTGTGCCCGAAGTTCGATTCTTTGAGCAACGAGCGCCCATTTAAGACTTCCCGGTCTAAATGATGCCCTAGCCACTTTGCAAACCGTGGAAATAAAATTTTTACCAAACTCGGCCTCATAAAGGTGCCCGTTTCGCACGAGCTCTGATCAAAACCTCTCCACGCATGGAGAGGGCCATTGAAAGGAGAACGCTACCACGCAAACTCGAACTTTTCAAAGCTAGGACTAGTTCCCCTGGACAGAAACAAGGGAAGTCGTTTGTCATGCGACTGAAAAACGAAAAAAAGAAAACAACATGTAAATAAACTTACTTCCGTAGCTAGGCTTCCACGCTGCTTTCGTCTGAGGTTTCCTTCAATGTAAATACCTATGGTACAAATGGCATTTCTTCACACACCGAACATACGTGTGTATACACTGTAAATCAGAAAGATCTGTTTTAGCCCTGAATATAGGGCCGTTTCGGTGAGTAAAATACAGTCCTACTTTTGAGTCTAATTTGGCTTCCTTAAATCAGGGCCAATACAGTCCAATTAGCTAGGGCTGATTTGGTCCCTGGGCTGAAATGGGCCCTACCATGGGCTGGAATAGCCTTTTGATGTAGCTTTTTTGGCCCAGATTACGCTCAAATGGCTCCAGGAAGGGCTGAATCAGACTTTGGCGAGCAGGGCTAAATTGACACTTTGGGGCTGAAAGAGATCTTTTCAATTTTCAGTGTGCCATTTACAAAAGATATGAGGGGTTCTTCTAAGGCCCGGTTCATACGTCGCATTTCTGCAGTGTCGAATTCAATTCAACCAATTAAATTCGGCAGAAATTCGACGTCTGAATCAATTGCCGCCGATTACAGCCGCACGTTCGACTGATCTTGTCGCATTATCCGAAAAAAATGCGACACCGATTCAAACGCCGAATTTCTGGCGTGTCGAATCTAATTCATGCATTATGTTAAGGTGGCTGAACACAGTTTTTGATACCTCTGCTTCAATTACATTTTTCTCTAAAACCCTTGATCCTTTGGTCACCAAAAATGGCAGCAAGCAAGTTAACAACACAAACTTCAACTTTTTGATAATTAAGCTGACTTATGTACCGTTGCCATGGCAACATGATCAAATATAAACAGGTGTTTAAAATCGGTTTTGTTTATTTGCAGAAAATCTAGTCATTAGATTTTCTTTATAATTTGCATGCAACAAGCTTGTAACGATACTCGCAAGTTAACCCTATTTTGATAATAATTTAACAAACTGGCCCGGGTTGTTCAAAGGCTGCATAACGCTATCCACCGGTTAAATCACTATCCAGCTGATAGCGTGGTTTGTTTTGTTAACACTTATCCGCTGGATAGCGATTTATCCGCTGGATAGCGTTATCCAGCCTTTGAACAACCGGGGCCAGATCTTTAATTATCCCTCTTTAAAGGTTCATTGGCATATCTTGAATTTCCTTTGTTAAAGTTCAATTTTTTTTCAATCCTCCAGTTACTTATTTCCTAAAGTATTTTCGTGCCAAGTTTCGTGAAATTCTAATGAGTGGTTCTCGAGAAATAAGCGCTTCCGAGAAGTCAATTTTTCACTCAATCGCACTTTTTTAGACTTACTACGCATGCGCTGCATTTAACTGGGTTCTTTTAGCAACAAAGAAATAGCAGAGCTGAGTTCTTTGCATCGTTACTTTTCTAATATACCTTTGTAATAAAAGAGTAAAACCTTCAATACAATAAATTGTGTTCATTTGTGAAGAAAAAAATAGTACAGATAGCGCAAACATTGAGCAAATAAAATGATCGCTCTATTTATGCCATGTTTGTTTTTATGCAATACTTGCGCGCGCGCTGAATCACGTTAGCAAGAGCGCGCGCCAAAACTGTGTTCAGCCACCTTAATGTATTGGGCATGCATAGACTGAGG
This sequence comes from Platygyra sinensis, assembly GCA_019787425.1. Classification (NCBI taxonomy): domain Eukaryota; kingdom Metazoa; phylum Cnidaria; class Anthozoa; order Scleractinia; family Merulinidae; genus Platygyra; species Platygyra sinensis. The sequence goes on along the minus strand of JAHPZR010050361.1, from coordinate 4,048 downwards.
CTAGCTATCCAAGAAGGGGTCACGGTGGGAATAGTCAGATTCAGAAGAAGGAAGTTCTTTGTCTGACAATGAAAATTTGGTCCCGCCGAAAAGAAAAGGCGACGCAGGAAAGCGCACTCGGCGCTAGGATCGGTAAACTCGTGCTGCATTTTCACGGATCAAAATGAGCACAGCAAAAGTTAAATTATAAACCTATGCCGTTGCTGAAGATAATGCAGCATATACTGTTGCATTGTCAGCCTCCTCCTTCGCCTTTCTTCGATTTTTTTTTTTTTTTAATAAAAAGCCTCCGTTGAGTGTCTTGGTCCGCCATATTAGATAGTTACGTAAACTTTGTAACATTTTTCCGATGACTGACATACACGGCAGTATCAATTAAATGAATTAAATTCAGCAGAAATTCGACGTATGAATCAGCTGTCGCATTTCTGCCAAATTGAATTGAACTCGACACGGCAGAAGTGTGACGTGTGAACCGGGCGTCACAACTTTTTTACCACCGAAACTACTAATTCAAGTATATGTTTGTCTTTATTAGACTGAGGAAAAGGAAACTTGAAAGGCTACTGTTTCCAAGAAAAGACCTTTACCAAGTTCCAGCAAGAAAGGGACAAAAAGAAAAGTTGTGAAGGCCAGTAGTATTAGCATCAGTATAGGTATTTGTTAATTATTTGCTATCATATGAATGCAAGTTCGTTCAATCCCCCATCTAGGTCCCCTGTTTTAAACAATATGACCTTCCCAACAATTAGTTACCTATCAGTATAAGTTCCAAAACATGTGAGCTGCCAAGTACGGGATTCTGTAAAGTGCGGATGCGGACGGCGGACGGCGGACGGAATATAAAATAAATAATAATAATATATATATAAAACTATATAAATAAAAATGAAAATAATAAACTCATAATTAACAATGACATAAAACTGAGCCCAACATTTTCTTTCTTGATGGTAAATAAAACAATGGCCAAACACGACTCCTACGGTGGGATTCTATAAAGTGCGGATGCGGACGGCGGACGGCGGACGGCGGACGGAATGTAAAATAAATAATAATAGTAACATATATATATATATATATATATATATATATATATATATATATATATATATATATATATATAACTATATAAATAAAATGAAAATAATAAACTCATAATTAACAATGACATAAAACTGAGCCCAACATTTTCTTTCTTGATGGTAAATAAAACAATGGCCAAACACGACTCCTACGGTTCGTGCCATTTGTACATTTGCCGTTTATTTTTCGGTCTTTCGACCTTTTTGTTGCTACACTCTTGTTTATGAAGGGCATTTCGTATTGTGTTATTAGGAGAAAACTAGAGCCTTTAGATCGTGCTAAGGCAAATTCTAAGAGGTCATAGGTCTGCATGATTTCCGGCCGCTGTTATCTGCGTGTTGCTTCGTTGAGTTTGGCACCTCTATAATTTGTCATGTGTTAGTGTATTGTTTTGGCTCATTCCTATTGCAAGATTTGTTTTTAAGTCTCCAAGTATTGCTTTTTCGGGACAAAATATGACATTTACCGTGAACGTGTCTGACGTGTTGCTTACTCGCATTCTATATTGTGACGCCGGGCCCGGCTATGATTATAGAACTGTTAATTTGCAAGTACAGTAGGTAGCTTCTTATCACAGATATCATATTTGTGTATAAAATGGGGTTGACAGGCGTCACGACTCCTACGGTTCGTGGCATTTGTACATTTGCCGTTTTCTTTTCGGTCTCTCAACCTTTTTGTCGCTTCACTCTTGTTCAAGTAGGGCACTTCGTATTATGTCATAATGAGAAAATAGAGCCGTTGGCTCGTGCTATGGCAAATTTTAAGAGGTCATAGGTCTGCGTGATTTCCGTTGTTATCTGCATGTCGCTTCGTTGAGTTTGACACCTCTATAATTTGCCATGTGTTAGTATATTGTTTTGGCTCATTTCTATATCAAGATATGTTTTTAAATCTCCAAGTATTTCCGCAACCCGAAAGGAAACCTTTCAGACAGCAACGGAGGGTCGCACTTGTGGGAGAAAATCGTACTAGGTACCACGTTGTTTACTCATGTGTTTTCGAAAGACATAATATCGATCGCGATCTAAACCGAAACAAGAATGCGTTCCGTTGAAGGAGTGCTCATAGTTCCCGTTATTCTTCTTCTGCTCGTTCGGCTTAAACTACAGCAGTTTGTTGTCTTTTCTTGTTGAACGAACGATGGGCAGACAAATGTTTGACGGTTTTAACAGCGGCCATGATCAGAGGAAGAAATCGACGTCGCCAAAGAATTCTTGACTCTAAGGCCTGGGTCATGGGAATTCATGTGTAAACATTGGGCTAAAAAAAGCCAACTCTGTCCCTAATGAAAGACCGCGAACTACAATTGAACTTCCCGCGCGTATCGTTTTTTCAAAATATAAATCGAACGTGTGTGCGTTTCTCCTGCGTCGATCGAAAGAGCAAATTTGTTTACTCTGTACTAAAGTTATTACGAAGAAAGAGTTTAAGCGAAAATTGACCAAAGCTTGTTTGAATGTTGAATTGCTCGCCGGAAAGGAGATCTCCAGTGGCGAAGGTTCACTTTTGGCAAACATTTTGTGCGGAACATTTTGTGCCGTCGGCCGTCCGCCGTCCGCCGTCGGCCGTCCGCCGTCCGCCGTCCGCCGTCCGCCGTCCGCCGTCCGCCGTCCGCCGTCCGCCGTCCGCCGTCCGCCGTCCGCCGTCCGCCGTCCGCCGTCCGCCGTCCGCCGTCCGCCGTCCGCCGTCCGCCGTCCGCCGTCCGCCGTCCGCCGTCCGCCGTCCGCCGTCCGCCGTCCGCCGTCCGCCGTCCGCCGTCCGCCGTCCACCGTCCACCGTCCGCCGTCCGCCGTCCGCCGTCCGCGTCCGCATCCGCCGTCCGCATCCGCCGTCCGCTTCCGCACTTTACAGAGTCCCGCCAAGTACTATGAAGTTTTGGGACTATGTTTAACTGATAGAGGAGAAAGGTGACATAATGCTCTTCCCGGTAGACCGCGACACCCACGAATATTTTTGCCGCCTTCAGAGCAACGTCTTTGATGCCGCGAGTTTGTTTCAAACCAATCACGTGGTACATTGAAATGGCCCACGTGAGGAGTGTGTCGCGTCTTGACTTTTTCGTATTACGTGATGTTCATTCACATGTTTATCTTCAGGAGGAAAGCTTATCGTGGTTTTTGTCTGCCATAGAACTGTCAGCATGGCCGCTGTTTATCAGCTGAAGATAAAATATGATCAGGGCAAATTCGGAGCGATTTGTTTAGACGCAAAACGCCCGGTAAGCTTTCCTCTTGAAGATAAACATGTTTTGAATGAACATCACGTACTATGAAAAAAAGTTACGACGTCACACAGAAAAAAAATGTCCTCACGTGGTGCATTTCAGTGTACCACGTGATTGATTTGAAACAAACTCGCTGCATCGAAAAGGTTACTCTGAAGGCGGGAAAAAATCGTATGTGTCGCGGTTTACTGGGAAGAGTAATATTGGGGTGTTTAATACCTGCAATCATTCAGTCATATAAGGTCTTATTTTCCAGTACCAATGAGTGATAGTGACTCAGAAGAAAAAAGTGAAAATGGTAAGCCGTCTGGCAGTAAATCTGAAATCAATGACTTTCACATGTGACTGTAAACATAAAGCAAGTTAAGTAAACACATAACTTTGGAGAAAATGCGTGCTATTGACCAAGAGTGTGGTCAAGATGGTTGTATATGACGCCCAAGTTCTTTTTTTTCTGCATTCTTATGGACTGAGATGAAGGATGTGTTGTGACTTATCTTGTGATCAAAAGTACTCTTTCTTGCAACAGTATTAATTAGTAATAAGTTGCCAAGCAGCCACAAGCTTTTTTTTTATTTTCCAGGATCAAAGCAGGCAATCCTGATCTTGCCTGCATGATATGATTTCTTAATTACCCTTTGACTCCCTGTAAGAATGCTCAGCTCAGGCTGCAAAATGGGAAAATTTTTCAAGCTAGGGTCTTACAAATTTGGTCCACTGAAAGTTTCAATTTAA
>JAHPZR010050360.1:0-12981 GCA_019787425.1 Platygyra sinensis | reverse complement strand
TGGAGGTCTGAGCTCACCTAAAAGGAAATCTTGTTATGAAATAGTATGATGTACTCCTATATTAGCTACTGATAATCAAGTAGAATGATTTACAGACTGTATGTCTTAACTAAAAAAAAACAACTAAACTTTAGATCATATCATTCCTTTAAACGTGCACCCAGTTGTGACATATTTTCCTGGGAAGAAATGACAACTTCCATGGTATTAGTCAGAACAACACATTAGCACTAAACCCACCCTTAGTATTTAAGTAAGGAACCCTTACGGAAAAATATGAAACTTTTAGTTGTCTTACCACATCTTCATTTTGTCCGGGTTTGTTACAATTGAGCATGGCAATTTGCACCTGCTCAAGTTTATCAAGCCGGTGCTCAATCCCCACTGGCTTTTTTTAACGAATGCATTGCCCTCAGTGCTTCTTGAAGGGCCTCTTCATGACTGGCATTTCTGATACTAGTGCTTTCCAATACACCTACAAGAAAACAATCAAAAAATCAACAAAAGTAGTAAGGGGACCATCATGTAAAATTATTTCACATTTCTATTCGTTTTTGGGGTCTTATGAAGACCCCTATGCTATCATCGGCGGGGTTTATTTGTCTGCGTGTCGGGTATCGCGAGGTCTTCTGGGAGGAATTTAGTAGGCTTATATGACGTGAGCTTTCGATTCAGCGGCCATTGCTGTTTTGAGTACATGTAATATTTTCGCACAGCTTACCGTCGCGAGTTGGTTGCAGTTTCCAAGGTTAGTTGTTTTCCATTTTTAAATTGCTTTGGCTCGTTTTTGTTAGATATTATCTTTCTTCCCTCGCTGCTCTCGAGAACCATGTATTCTCTGTTATTTGCATTTAGATCCTCGCCGATACATTCCGATGGCATTCCGATACAAGCGATTTGTTTCTCACGCAATCCATTAACTTATCCAGGCTCGGCTAGTGTTAAGTGTGGATTGCACGGGAGAACTGAGTATCTGCTTTCGCAAGAACTCACCTTCTAATTACCCAAACCAGTTATTGGACTCGATGTACTGCTATCACGTAAATCGTATGCATGTACTTCTACTGCTGTGAAGTTATTTTGAGCAGCTGTGAATGCAGTCAAACTGCTGAACTTAACTGTACTGGAGCTGTTTGTTAACGACATGACAATATTAACTGCGAGTATGGGGACATAAGTTGAACAATACCGGTCGAGGAAGCGAAGGATGCTTTATCACATGTTCAATGGGGATGGATTCTTACTATGTCTTAGCTAAATGTGTTTTGTTCGACAACATTGAAACAAATTCTGCACATGTAAAGAAATGATGACCTACATTTCGTCTATATCCTGTTGCTTGTGAGGGGAAGTGAACGACGTGGAGAACAATCCAGGCCCTGCAGTATTTAATAACACTAATCCAACAACCACTGTGTCTAATGGCCACAACTCCAGGAACTGACCGAAGCACCCTTTGCTAAACTTGGCGCTGGTAAGCAGTGTACGATGTTTTGCAATTATGTTCACCTATTTATTGTTAAAACTTACAATCAAATAGAAGACGCAGTACTCAGAATATGCATATTGGATCGACCCTATAAAGTGCCACAAGATATTAATTCTGTACAAAAATGTGTTGACGGTCATTAATGCAAGTGCGGCCGTAACACTACTAGAACAGAGACCTGAAAACAATTCAGGCTCTGAGCGGGATTCGAACCCACGACCTCTGCGATGCCGGTGCAGTGCTCTCCCAACTGAGCTATCAAAGCCACATGAGAGCGGTCGTATACGGGTTAGCCCTTTATATGTGGACGTTATACTTGGCCCAAGTATAGTAAAGAGTGAAATAAATTTTGTCCATAGCAGCAACTGAGTGATGACGGTCATTAATGCAAGTGCGGTCGTAACACTACTAGTACAGAGACCTGAAAAAAATATAGTGTCAAACATCGAAGACCACATTCAATCATATTTCCGACACCTCAAATTTTGCCAAATATTTTCCGCTCTGTCTTTAAAAATTGTAATGACTTGTCTACCTTTTCACTTGTAGCAAGTCAACTCCCAGATGCTGATATTTGAGAACAGCTTTCCAAACAAAAGGAATAGAATTACGCATAAGACCCCAAGTACGCATTGCGGACCTATTTTTTTCTAAGGACACCAACAGGAGAACTTAATATTAGTAGAGTTCGGAAAATGTTTTCTTAACATAGTACCTGAAGTGGATGCTTCATTGTTAGAATCCTGCTGCATTGGAGTGCTGGTCTTCAAATGGGGAGAAGCTGTCGATGTGTCGACAGCTTGCCATTAGGTAGGGGTCCTCATAATTACTGACCTTTGACTTGTTTCATGCAGTCTTGGTGAGCGACGTACTGAGAGCTGTTGGCTAGGTGCTGGTAGCTTTGTAGGAGGTGTAACAAGACATACTTGGGAAACAGCTGTTTTCTGCTGCCTTGGAGGTCACGTTGTACATCTGGGGGACAATATGGGAGAATTCTGACTTGGAGAGGTTTCAGAATCAGTTACAATTGCTCTAACAGCTTCCTGTTGAGCTACCCTTTTCATTTGCTCTTTCTGTTGAACCACCCTTTTCGTTTGTTCTTTTCCTTAAAAAAAGAAGTAAAAGAAACTTTAGTACTCTCACAGCAACACAATCTTTTCCCCATGGATATCAGATGGCCGAAAAACAATGAAAAAAAACTTATGAGTAATAACTTATTTCAACTAGATTGCAAACTCAAGGTCAAGTAGCAATCTGTGAGTGGTGTATTTCAAATACAAGATTACTCTTACATTGTGTTCATAATTTAATTATTTTACTTACCACAATCATTATCTTTCTTTTGCTTGGTAGACCTAGACTTCGTCTTTTTTTCTTTAAGTTTCCTTAAAAAAATCATCTTTTTCAAATTCCAAATCAATGCTCTCTGCAAAAAATTAAGGTATATAGGTAATAGGTAAAATAAACCAATTGATAAATAATGCCTAGGATAAACACTTCAACTGCTGAACACTCACTCTCGTAAGCAAACATCCAATCGCCGTCAAGATTACAGGATTTTTGGTGCTTACTAAAATTAGAAGAACTGAGTACATGCCAGTGTGTAAGGATAAACGTGTTAGCTGTGGATTAAATTGAAACTTTCAGGATGGACAAATATTATAAATCCAGTTGCAGCTGAGCCTGAGCATCTTAAAGGGAGTCAAAGGGTAATTAAGAAATCATATCATGCAGGCAAGATCAGGATTGCCTGCTTTGATCCTGGAAAATGAAAATAAAGCTTGTGGCTGCTTGGCAACTTATTACTAATTAATACTGTTGCAAGAAAGAGCACTTTTGGTCACAAGATAAGTCACAACACATCCTTCATCTCAGTCCATAAGAATGCAGAAAAAAAAGAACTTGGGCGTCATATCCAACCATCTTGACCACACTCTTGGTCAATAGCACGCATTTTTCTCCAAAGTTATGTGTTTACTTAACTTGCTTTATGTTTACAGTCACATGTGAAAGTCATTGATTTCAGATTTACTGCCAGACGGCTTACCATTTTCACTTTTTTCTTCTGAGTCACTATCACTCATTGGTACTGGAAAATAAGACCTTATATGACTGAATGATTGCAGGTATTAAACACCCCAATATTACTCTTCCCAGTAAACCGCGACACATACGATTTTTTCCCGCCTTCAGAGTAACCTTTTCGATGCAGCGAGTTTGTTTCAAATCAATCACGTGGTACACTGAAATGCACCACGTGAGGACATTTTTTTCTGTGTGACGTCGTAACTTTTTTTCATACTACGTGATGTTCATTCAAAACATGTTTATCTTCAAGAGGAAAGCTTACCGGGCGTTTTGCGTCTAAACAAATCGCTCCGAATTTGCCCTGATCATATTTTATCTTCAGCTGATAAACAGCGGCCATGCTGACAGTTCTATGGCAAACAAAAACCACGATAAGCTTTCCTCCTGAAGATAAACATGTGAATGAACATCACGTAATACGAAAAAGTCAAGACGCGACACACTCCTCACGTGGGCCATTTCAATGTACCACGCGGCATCAAAGACGTTGCTCTGAAGGCGGCAAAAATATTCGTGGGTGTCGCGGTCTACCGGGAAGAGCATTATGTCACCTTTCTCCTCTATCAGTTAAACATAGTCCCAAAACTTCATAGTACTTGGCGGGACTCTGTAAAGTGTGGAAGCGGACGGCGGATGCGGACGGCGGATGCGGACGCGGACGGCGGACGGCGGATGCGGACGGCGGACGGCGGACGGCGGACGGCGGACGGCGGACGGCGGACGGCGGACGGCGGACGGCACAAAATGTTCCGCACAAAATGTTTGCCAAAAGTGAACCTTCGCCACTGGAGATCTCCTTTCCGGCGAGCAATTCAACATTCAAACAAGCTTTGGTCAATTTTCGCTTAAACTCTTTCTTCGTAATAACTTTAGTACAGAGTAAACAAATTTGCTCTTTCGATCGACGCAGGAGAAACGCACACACGTTCGATTTATATTTTGAAAAAACGATACGCGCGGGAAGTTCAATTGTAGTTCGCGGTCTTTCATTAGGGACAGAGTTGGCTTTTTTTAGCCCAATGTTTACACATGAATTCCCATGACCCAGGCCTTAGAGTCAAGAATTCTTTGGCGACGTCGATTTCTTCCTCTGATCATGGCCGCTGTTAAAACCGTCAAACATTTGTCTGCCCATCGTTCGTTCAACAAGAAAAGACAACAAACTGCTGTAGTTTAAGCCGAACGAGCAGAAGAAGAATAACGGGAACTATGAGCACTCCTTCAACGGAACGCATTCTTGTTTCGGTTTAGATCGCGATCGATATTATGTCTTTCGAAAACACATGAGTAAACAACGTGGTACCTAGTACGATTTTCTCCCACAAGTGCGACCCTCCGTTGCTGTCTGAAAGTTTTCCTTTCGGGTTGCGGAAATACTTGGAGATTTAAAAACATATCTTGATATAGAAATGAGCCAAAACAATATACTAACACATGGCAAATTATAGAGGTGTCAAACTCAACGAAGCGACATGCAGATAACAACGGAAATCACGCAGACCTATGACCTCTTAAAATTTGCCATAGCACGAGCCAACGGCTCTATTTTCCCATTATGACATAATACGAAGTGCCCTACTTGAACAAGAGTGAAGCGACAAAAAGGTTGAGAGACCGAAAAGAAAACGGCAAATGTACAAATGCCACGAACCGTAGGAGTCGTGACGCCTGTCAACCCCATTTTATACACAAATATGATATCTGTGATAAGAATCTACCTACTGTACTTGCAAATTAACAGTTCTATAATCATAGCCGGGCCCGGCGTCACAATATAGAATGCGAGTAAGCAACACGTCAGACACGTTCACGGTAAATGTCATATTTTGTCCCGAAAAAGCAATACTTGGAGACTTAAAAACAAATCTTGCAATAGGAATGAGCCAAAACAATACACTAACACATGACAAATTATAGAGGTGCCAAACTCAACGAAGCAACACGCAGATAACAGCGGCCGGAAATCATGCAGACCTATGACCTCTTAGAATTTGCCTTAGCACGATCTAAAGGCTCTAGTTTTCTCCTAATAACACAATACGAAATGCCCTTCATAAACAAGAGTGTAGCGACAAAAAGGTCGAAAGACCGAAAAATAAACGGAAAATGTACAAATGGCACGAACCGTAGGAGTCGTGTTTGGCCATTGTTTTATTTACCATTAAGAAAGACAATGTTGGGCTCAGTTTTATGTCATTGTTAATTATGAGTTTATTATTTTCATTTTTATTTATATAGTTATATATATATATATATATATATATGTTACTATTATTATTTATTTTACATTCCGTCCGCCGTCCGCCGTCCGCCGTCCGCATCCGCACTTTATAGAATCCCACCGTAGGAGTCGTGTTTGGCCATTGTTTTATTTACCATCAAGAAAGAAAATGTTGGGCTCAGTTTTATGTCATTGTTAATTATGAGTTTATTATTTTCATTTTTATTTATATAGTTTTATATATATATTATTATTATTTATTTTATATTCCGTCCGCCGTCCGCCGTCCGCATCCGCACTTTACAGAATCCCGTACTTGGCAGCTCACATGTTTTGGAACTTATACTGATAGGTAACTAATTGTTGGGAAGGTCATATTGTTTAAAACAGGGGACCTAGATGGGGGATTGAACGAACTTGCATTCATATGATAGCAAATAATTAACAAATACCTATACTGATGCTAATACTACTGGCCTTCACAACTTTTCTTTTTGTCCCTTTCTTGCTGGAACTTGGTAAAGGTTTTTTCTTGGAAACAGTAGCCTTTTAAGTTTCCTTTTCCTCAGTCTAATAAAGACAAACATATACTTGAATTAGTAGTTTCGGTGGTAAAAAAGTTGTGACGCCCGGTTCACACGTCACACTTCTGCCGTGTCGAGTTCAATTCAATTTGGCAGAAATGCGACAGCTGATTCATACGTCGAATTTCTGCTGAATTTAATTCATTTAATTGATACTGCCGTGTATGTCAGTCATCGGAAAAATGGTACAAAGTTTACGTAACTATCTAATATGGCGGACCAAGACACTCAACGGAGGCTTTTTATAAAAAAAAAAAAAAATCGAAGAAAGGCGAAGGAGGAGGCTGACAATGCAACAGTATATGCTGCATTATCTTCAGCAACGGCATAGGTTTATAATTTAACTTTTGCTGTGATTGTGCTCATTTTGATCCGTGAAAATGCAGCACGAGTTTACCGATCCTAGCGCCGAGTGCGCTTTCCTGCGTCGCCTTTTTTTTTCGGCGGGACCAAATTTTCATTGTCAGACAAAGAACTTCCTTCTTCTGAATCTGACTATTCCCACCGTGACCCCTTCTTGGATAGCTAGCCTCAGTCTATGCATGCCCAATACATTAAGGTGGCTGAACACAGTTTTGGCGCGCGCTCTTGCTAACGTGATTCAGCGCGCGCGCAAGTATTGCATAAAAACAAACATGGCATAAATAGAGCGATCATTTTATTTGCTCAATGTTTGCGCTATCTGTACTATTTTTTTCTTCACAAATGAACACAATTTATTGTATTGAAGGTTTTACTCTTTTATTACAAAGGTATATTAGAAAAGTAACGATGCAAAGAACTCAGCTCTGCTATTTCTTTGTTGCTAAAAGAACCCAGTTAAATGCAGCGCATGCGTAGTAAGTCTAAAAAAGTGCGATTGAGTGAAAAATTGACTTCTCGGAAGCGCTTATTTCTCGAGAACCACTCATTAGAATTTCACGAAACTTGGCACGAAAATACTTTAGGAAATAAGTAACTGGAGGATTGAAAAAAAATTGAACTTTAACAAAGGAAATTCAAGATATGCCAATGAACCTTTAAAGAGGGATAATTAAAGATCTGGCCCCGGTTGTTCAAAGGCTGGATAACGCTATCCAGCGGATAAATCGCTATCCAGCGGATAAGTGTTAACAAAACAAACCACGCTATCAGCTGGATAGTGATTTAACCGGTGGATAGCGTTATGCAGCCTTTGAACAACCCGGGCCAGTTTGTTAAATTATTATCAAAATAGGGTTAACTTGCGAGTATCGTTACAAGCTTGTTGCATGCAAATTATAAAGAAAATCTAATGACTAGATTTTCTGCAAATAAACAAAACCGATTTTAAACACCTGTTTATATTTGATCATGTTGCCATGGCAACGGTACATAAGTCAGCTTAATTATCAAAAAGTTGAAGTTTGTGTTGTTAACTTGCTTGCTGCCATTTTTGGTGACCAAAGGATCAAGGGTTTTAGAGAAAAATGTAATTGAAGCAGAGGTATCAAAAACTGTGTTCAGCCACCTTAACATAATGCATGAATTAGATTCGACACGCCAGAAATTCGGCGTTTGAATCGGTGTCGCATTTTTTTCGGATAATGCGACAAGATCAGTCGAACGTGCGGCTGTAATCGGCGGCAATTGATTCAGACGTCGAATTTCTGCCGAATTTAATTGGTTGAATTGAATTCGACACTGCAGAAATGCGACGTATGAACCGGGCCTTAGAAGAACCCCTCATATCTTTTGTAAATGGCACACTGAAAATTGAAAAGATCTCTTTCAGCCCCAAAGTGTCAATTTAGCCCTGCTCGCCAAAGTCTGATTCAGCCCTTCCTGGAGCCATTTGAGCGTAATCTGGGCCAAAAAAGCTACATCAAAAGGCTATTCCAGCCCATGGTAGGGCCCATTTCAGCCCAGGGACCAAATCAGCCCTAGCTAATTGGACTGTATTGGCCCTGATTTAAGGAAGCCAAATTAGACTCAAAAGTAGGACTGTATTTTACTCACCGAAACGGCCCTATATTCAGGGCTAAAACAGATCTTTCTGATTTACAGTGTATACACACGTATGTTCGGTGTGTGAAGAAATGCCATTTGTACCATAGGTATTTACATTGAAGGAAACCTCAGACGAAAGCAGCGTGGAAGCCTAGCTACGGAAGTAAGTTTATTTACATGTTGTTTTCTTTTTTTCGTTTTTCAGTCGCATGACAAACGACTTCCCTTGTTTCTGTCCAGGGGAACTAGTCCTAGCTTTGAAAAGTTCGAGTTTGCGTGGTAGCGTTCTCCTTTCAATGGCCCTCTCCATGCGTGGAGAGGTTTTGATCAGAGCTCGTGCGAAACGGGCACCTTTATGAGGCCGAGTTTGGTAAAAATTTTATTTCCACGGTTTGCAAAGTGGCTAGGGCATCATTTAGACCGGGAAGTCTTAAATGGGCGCTCGTTGCTCAAAGAATCGAACTTCGGGCACAATCTGAGGGACCTCAGCGGATAACGTAGATAACGTCTCTGCACAGCTCTGTACACCACGAGGAAGTCTCCAGCAGGCAATAAGGGACAAATTGGTTAGTTTGTACTTAAGAAAAGAGGGCCAAGGAAGTTTTTTGGCTGTGATTTTTGCCTTGCTGGAGACTTAATAAATTGTGTTGTTATTGCCAGGATTAATGTTTCCTGCACAAAATGGACTTGTTATTGCCAGGATTAATGTTTCCCGCACAAAATGGACACGGATTTCCCAGAATGCATCGCGAGAAAGGTGAAATAATGTTTACTTCACAATTACAGTGAGATTGTTCTGTTGTTGTTTCAGTTTTGTAGGACGGACACGCGACGGAGATGCTGATCTTTGAACAAAGGTGAGTGGCAGGCTTTGTGCCCACAAAGTTTAAATCAAAGTTTATGGTTTCATAGGCCGTTTATAGCGAAGGTTTATTAATATTATCCGATGTTATATTTTTGGTCATGTGTCGAGTGACTCTGGAATTTTATTTTGTGTCAAAAACCGCCGCCGTCGTACTACTGCACAGACTGAATTGTCATTGTTTATTTTGTTTATTCCCCGGCTCCCCGGCCGGAGTGGTCGGTACAGTTATTTTCTGCTTTATGCATCGGTACCGATTATGAGACCACTGCGCTGCGGCATGAAATCTAGTGTTATCTAAAACCGAGTGAGAGGGGAAAAGATTTAGAAGAGATAAATTACTTTTTTAACACGTGTCGTGAAATTTTCTTTAAACAAGGTTTTTGTTTTGTCGTTTATTTCAGACGTGGCTAGTGGTTTTACTTGCCCCCTCGGAGCTGAAATATGTACACTCTTAAATGTTTATTTTATCCGTGCTCTACTGTGGAATCACGAACGAAGCGAAGCGACACGTTGTGTAAGATAACATTACTTTAAAACTATTTTCTTGGGTCGGTGATTAGTCTTCAAAAATCACCTCAATTAAATTCTGAAACTTCCTGACCCGCCTTTTGAAATTCAATCCTTCGTTCAGTATGGCGATGTAACTGATTTAGAAAACAGTCCGAAGAAAACACGCGCGCTGATTGGTTAAAAATCGTATTTTTTGTATAACTCGATGGAGACACAGAACTAGGGCGCGCTGTTGACGTCAGTGATGGCGCGAGCGTGGTGTTTACTAAAAGAAATAGAAAACATGTACTTCGTGTTTCTGTCGAGTTATACAAACACTTGTGAAAGTTTGGGAGAACTCGAAAAAGCTGTGGAAACACTCGCCTGCGGCTCGTGCTCCCACAGCATTTCTCGTTCTCCCAAATTTCCACTCGTGTTTGTATAACTCGATAGAAACACGCTACATGTTTTCTATTTCTTAAATGTAATGCAACGCTGTTTGATATTCTTAACCATAAGTCCCTCAGACGTTAATTAAAGGGCCCTATTCAGCTACACCTTTGTTTTTGTCTACATGAAATAATTTGGCGGTTATATTTTATTCAAAGCCCGTCGAAACGAAAAAAAAATTACTGAAGGACTACTCAAGATAATTAAACGTACCTTCTGGAACACGGCTTACAGTAAAACAATGAGGATTTGCTTCACCATGCTATATCAATAATTACGATGTCATCAAAAATGGCGGAGGCTGACTATTATTGCTGTTATTATTGTTAATGTTATTATTATTATTATTATTATTATTATTATTGTTACTATTATTATTATTATTATTATTATTATTATTATTGAATGCTTTAAAGGACCCTAGTCAGCAACCGCCATTATTTATGACATCGAAATAATCAGAATTCATTGCTTAACTGCTGTACACCTTCTTCTGTTATGTTATTGTCCCCGAGGTTTAAGATGTTCAACTGACTATTTACAATACACTGAAAATTGAAAAGATCTGTTTCAGCCCCAAAGTGTCAATTCAGCCCTGCTCGCCAAAGTCTGATTCAGCCCTTCCTGGAGCCATTTGAGCGTAATCTGGGCCAAAAAAGCTACATCAAAAAGCTATTCCAGCCCATGGTAGGGCCCAATTCAGCCCAGGGACCAAATCAGCCCTAGCTTATTGGACTGTATTGGCCCTGATTTAAGGAAGCCAAATTAGACTCAAAAATAGGACTGTATTTTACTCACCCAAACGGCCCTATTTTTAGGGCTAAAACAGACCTTTCTGATTTACAGTGTAGTAACCAGCGCTACAGAATTTTAAATATATCATATTTTGAAAATTAGCAATGCCTTTTGTTTTTGCTGTTTTGACTTGGAAAGGGAATGAGCTTTAGTCCCCTCAGTAAACATTGGTATCCAGCAGGTCGTGGGACTGTAGAAAGTTCAAAACAATCTCGAACACGAGAGTGAGCAAGCAGTGCCGGTCTATGCGTACCGAAAAACACCCGAATACACCGTCCCAGGAAAAGCAAGAAAACGCGAAGAAAACGCTGCAATTCGCACAATTTTCACTCCATTAACTGAACAGTGAACGCCAGGAAACAAGTGTTAACTTGAACTCACTGGAACTCTCTGTCCCAGAAAATACAAGAAAATTCCTGCGAACACAGGAAGACACGATATTTTCCAAAAGTTCATCAAACGGTGAACACTGGAAAAGTAAGTGTTTTCTTGAATTCACCCGCGTTTGCTGAGAGAGAGAATGCAAGAAAACTTCTAAAAGAGCAGGAACACAGAACACAATAATTTCCGTGCTTTTATCGAACGGTAAACACTGGAAAATGTGCGTTTTCTTGAATTCCCTTCAATTCACCTTTCTCGGATAATACAAGAAAATAGGAGAAAACTTCTGTGAACGGAGGAATATTGCACCATGCTTTACTTACGTTAACCGAGCGGGGAATTCTGGTAAACAGAGCGTTTTGCGAAATTTAACGGCATCTACCGTTCTGGAAAACAAGGGAAAATGCCAGTTTTCAATTGTAAAGGGCGGGTGAACGTGAAGTTTTACACCTGGAAAACATCTGTGAACACAGGCAAACTAGACATTCGCCAAGTGTTAACGGACTGGTAAATTCCAGAAAAATTCCGGAAAATACCGGAAAATTTCCGGTATTTTTCGGAAAATTCCGGAAAATACCGGATAATGGAACGAATACTCGAATTCACCGAGAGCAAAACAATTGAAAAACCTTGGATTTACCGACCGGTGAACACTGGTAAATCTAAGCAAATGCCACGTTTTGCGTAAATTCACAGCGCGTTTTCTTCAAATTTAACGCCACCTTTTTTTGCCGTGTTTCTTACGACAGGGACTCGACATAGAGATAAATCGCAGAGAAATCGGATAATCATTAGAGTATTTAGTGTCGAACAACGGAAAAACTTCTGAACATCTTGGAGAGTTTGATTGTTTGTCGAGGATGCTACGCTGACTTCGGTTGCTCTCGAATCATCTTCGGAGAAAATGCGTAGAATATCCGGACTTCTGACAATCTTCGGGAATTCTCTACTCGCTCGGACATAAAACAGACTCTTAAAAATTCCGGCGGGATTCCGGATTCCTAGTTTTCCAGCTTATAACAGCATTGATGGGTGGTGGCTTACGGTTAGCGTCTGCAGAGTAAGTGTCTCTGGTGTGGCATCCCTCCTTAGGGATGCTCATCTTGAGTGATGGAAAGTCCTTGAAAAGGATGCCAAGGTTGAGTATCGAGTCTTACGATAAGTACAGGGCTTAGACAGAGCTGCTGACGTAAACCATGAAGCGGCACGAGGTCACCTTACCGCTGTGGAGCTTCGTTGTGAGCTTAGCAAAGAATGCGCACTCGATAGAAATGGGAGAGCGGTTGGCGGCTGACGGGTAGGAGGTCGTCTAGCGAGAACCCGCACGATAAGAACTCGGTCATTGACCACTAGTCGGATTGAGCCCCGGTGTCGGCGATGGCTGAGACATCTGCTTGAGTGTTCGAGGGGCGGGTAAAGCGCACTTTATCTGGCCTGGGCTGACGTGTCAATGGAGATAGTGATTGGGACTCTGGGGTGGTCTCTGAGGCTTTCCCGTGTGCATTCGCACCTATGTAAAGATGTGATAGTGTCACTAGTGCGCACCTACCGACAATGCCATGCCTGACTGGAGCATGTTTGCGGCGACGTCGCCGGCGGGCATGGCCAGAATTAAACGATACAACGGCCTGACTGATGGGTGTGTGTGTGT
>JAHPZR010050358.1:55000-57500 GCA_019787425.1 Platygyra sinensis | reverse complement strand
GGTGCTCATGCAAGGTTGGCTGAATCCGGCGAAAAGATCTTTCCGTGGTTTCTGGTCGCGTAGATTCTTGTTCAGAACTTTAGTAACATCTTCAGAATTTGCTATTGCCACCATGAAGACTCATACAGTGACGATGTGTTCTTCTCGGCCTCCCCCAGGTAAGTGATTTCGTGGTCGCTTGTTACAGAAGTTTGTTACTGCCGGCGGAAATGATGTCTGATCGTCGGAATTCCGTAGAAGCCTTACCTTGGTACGCTGAACAATCCAATAATTATATTAAAATCAGAAATCCTGCGTGGTAATACACGAGTACAAGACCGTTTTCCAGTCAAACATAGTTTGATTTCGATCGATGGCCAAGTTTACGATCAGCTCTGCCCTTTGGTGTTATTATAGCTTTCACTTTTTATTTTTATTGATCGTTTCTTCAGTACACAGCAAGTAGAGAAGTTCACTGTACGATACTAAGGTTTTTGTGATTGTTAACTTTATCTTTCGAAGACTCCCAGGATCATCATCTCCAAACGTATATGTATACAACGAGATAATCAAATTTTGCTGTAAAGCTGAAAATGGCTGGACTGATGATCACTCAAGACACTTGCAATATTTTTTGGTTTATGGACAAGAATCTTAATAAAATAACCAGGCAAAACAGATCAAACCAGAAATGGATCTTGGAAAGAGACAAACTGTAAATTGTCAATAAGTCGAAGATTTTCTTTTTGAAATCTTTCTTTTTCATTAACATATATAGGTTGCATTGAGTTTACTATCACCATTTTTACTTGTATTGCATCACTTTCATGAACCTGTCAGGGTTTTGGTTGAAATATTACAGATATTGCCCACTGTTTACATCATGATTAAAACTGATGCAATGTTGGTGAAACTGTGAAATCAATATTGTACACATGGAAAGAAATTCTCCAGTATGATGGGGCAGGAATTATAACTGACAGAATTAGTTACTGAGTTACTGGCAGTTCTTTGTATTCCTCTCAAAGAATATCAGTTATAACTGTTTTCTGGTCAAGATTTTTTTTTCATAAAAAATGTTCTGTTGAACCTGGATGCAAAGGTTAATTTTCAGGGCTTTTTTCTAATTTACCATGCTTATCTCTTTGGGGTTCTGAATCCCGTTTCATTTCCATTGTATCTCATTCGTTATGATACACCTGTTTATTATACTTTGATTTCATATGGTAACCATAAAAACAGATTTAGTTTATTTCTTGGGTGCCTATGGTCGCCTGGAATTCAGTCCCCTTGAGTTCAGACTTCACTTCTGGATTCGACTTAATAGGGAGTCAGCTGAAATCAATTACAAGTTTTGTTGTACTACAAAAGGGGATACTTCTTGGAGACTTGGCACATATCCAGACAAGCACCTTTTTAATTTCTCTATCTTGACATCTTTGAAGTGTCTAAGCTACAAATGGCATACTCTCCAGGGAGGATACTGTAAATTAAAATATTGAAAATGCAGGTGACTGATTTTGAATAAATTGAGAGGGCAAGACATTACGATGTTTTAGCAGTTGATTATTATGACTAATTGTGTGAGTCAATCTAATAAGTTCCATCCAAACTTAACGAGATCAGAAGGAGGTACATGTGTATCATCCTGGTTTTCATCCTGGTTTTCAAAATTACATTGTTATACGTCCCAACTCAAACATGTTTTCAGATTGGAGGAGAACTTGTCAGGAGTCATGAGTTAAAACTCCCCAAGGGCAAACAAAACTTACTAACCTCCTAACTTCCTGGAGAAACAACAACTTGATAAGCAGCGCTCCAAGCTGCGACCATTTTGGTTGCCATGGCGAGTGGAAAAAATTTTTGGCGACTAAAATTCTGGTGAAAGTTGCCATTTGGCGACCAACAGATTAAAAGAGAAACTTATGTGAAAGATTATCAATAACATGATGAATTTAATCAATAGTACAAGCGGCGGCATAACCTGTCTTTCTCTTTCCCCTCTCGTCGTTCAGAAATTTGACATGAATGCGTAAAGTTACTGTAGCAAAGTTAAGTGTTGAAAACGTTCCGTTTGGCGCATTAGCCTTTCATGTAATATGTCATGAAGTGTCCTCCCCTTCACGTATATAATAATTATTGTTTTTATGGCGACCATTTTACAATTAAAGGTCGCCAAAAGGCGACTTTTTGAAAAAGTGAGCTTGGAGCGCTGATCAGGTGATCGTGATCAGGTGGTGCTCCATGAAAGCACAGCAAATTTGTGGTTTTTCTGCAGCTTTTTCTTAGTTTTGAGTTAAGAGGTAAAACAAAACACTGGTCCTGCAAGACACAGTGAGTTTAATTGTTTCTCTTCAACCTCAGTGTTTTTTGCCTCTGGGAACATTGATGACTGGTCCTGCAGGACTCAGTGAGTTTTGTTTCTCCTCGACCTCAGTGTTCCCCGAGGCAAAAACATTGAGGTTAATGAGAAACAAAACCCACTGTTTCCCTGTTGGCCAGTCTTTAAGTGCTTATCAAA
>JAHPZR010050358.1:12500-52500 GCA_019787425.1 Platygyra sinensis | reverse complement strand
TGCACTTCAAGCATCAGAGGTGAGCAAAATGTTTATCGCCAGCCTTGATGTAGCTTATATACATGTATACATGACATTGTAGTACTCTTAAAGCTGATAGTAAGGTATACAGTACGTTGTACCTGGACATTATATTGGGGCAGAGAGCAGATGGTTTGTAACATTGGGTGAATTGAATGGAAAGTTCTGGATAATTAAGCTAGGTCTGAGGAAAAAGAAATATTATACAGAATTGCCCACATCTTCATGTACATTAATTTCATTGTTGGGTTTCCTTCGGAGGTAGAAAACATGTACCATGTTTGTATCGAGTTAGAAAAACATGAGTGGAGAACGAGAAATGCTGTGGGAACACATGCCACAGACGGGTGTTTTCACAGCTTCTTGAGATCTCCCAAACTTTCACGAGTTTCTATTTAACAATTAGATTGTGAGCTCGAGATTTCTATCGTGTGATACAATGTAGTTGACGAGGGTGCAGCCCTCGTCAACTATCACGCATAGAAACTGAGAGCGAATAATTTAATATTGTTTTAGTTTAAATCTACTAGTCATTCAAAACTTAATCTAAATCCTCTTCTTAACACTTAGAAAATGCCAAGAAACGGCCGTCATTTTGTTAACGAGCGCACACTGTTATGCTACTCACTATCTATCACAGAATAGATAGTGAGTAGCATAGCCAATCAGAGAACGGCATTTGTGATAGAACACTAGTAGATTTATACCAAAGCTTGATAGAAACATGGAAAACATTTTCTATTTCTTTCAGAAAACAGTGTGATGAAAAAAAGGAAAAAATTGTTAACTTTGATTAGCAAAATGCAAATTCTCTTAAAGTTTGCTTGAGCCATCATTAGATCAAGAGCTCGTACCAGGTCTGTGTTTCTATTGAGTTGTAGAAACACCATTTTTAAGTGACCAGCCTGCATGCAGGGTTGTAAGAGCCGGCAGCCGGCGAAGTTTGCTGGCGTCTCTGGCAGGTTTTGCTGGCTACTTTCATTGCTTCACTGGTCAAGATATGTTGAGGAGATGATGTTTATCAGGTCCCACAACTGTCTACATGTACTTTCCACAAAATTCCGGCTACTTAAAAACTTAAAGAAAATGCTGTGCGTGTTCTCTGAACATGCATGGACCATGCTATAACAAGTACATTATACATTTATCTGTCACCTCTCAGTGATCTGAAATAAATGATCATGTTTTCCTTTGAACTGTAGTACGTAGGCAAACCTCTCCATATGGACACCTCTAACAGGAAAGTATGTTAAGGACATGTTTGTTTTGCAGACGGCTCACTTGGTTTCAGTGAAACTAGAAATAAATGGCAGATATAATTATCTTTACTTCTATAATATGGACACCTCCATAATATGGACACACGCTCTGGGTCTTTTGTCTGTTTTATGGAGGATCAACATAAACTGTCTTTTGTGAACCAAGAAACTCAAATGTCATGCTTCGATCTGAGCACTGGGACCCTGTTTACGCAGGTCCCGACAAATTTTTGCATGAACAAAAACTTACATGGTTCCATCTTGCATTTAAATGGGACTAGCGGAACTGGACAAATTTTTGAACGGTTAACTGTGCAAGTTTGGGACCTGAAAAAAGAAGGTCCCAAAATTGCACACTTTGGCGTTCAAAAATTCTGTCCAGTTCCGCCGGTCTCTTGTAACTGTTGTTTTGATCATTGGTACAGACCTACGTATATTTGATAATTTTTCAGGTTGATCATTGGCTGGAATTCACGGTGAATTCTTTGGAGAACTCTAGTGATGTCAGCAAGGCACTTCAGTGCTTGAACAAGAGTCTCGCACCAGTAGCATTCCTTGTTGGACATTCTGTGACATTAGCTGACTTTGCTGTGTGGGGAGCATTGAAAGGTCTGTGAAAATTAGGGGAGTCAGTTACTGTTAGTATAAGTTATCCTGTGGTTTTGAGTTCAATTTGGAATTAATTTGCATGTGTCAGTTTCCAAAAAGCTGAAATTACACAATCTGCTTTGGCAAGTGCAATTTCAGCTTTCTGAAAGACTTATTGCACACTCTAAAAGTACAAATGCCACTGAGTACTGCATGTATGAGACACACATGATTTGCTTGCAGGCTCCACCTGAATCTCAGGGCCCGGTTGTTCAAAACCCCGATTAGTGCTAATCTCTGATTAAATATGTTAATCCGCTATTAAAATTTAATCTGCGATTAGATTGCGTTGCTCAAAGTCCGATTAACGCTAATCTGACTCTAATCGGAGGGGTTTAAATTTAATACACCTCCGAAGGAAGATGAAATCGCTAATTGGCCAATTAATATTGAATTAAAATGGCTTTCTTGTTGTTTGGCCTTCCTTGCGTGAGACAAAGACAAGCGCAAATTTATCAATATAACGATAGCATATTACTAATTTACAGCAATCAAAAGCTTGGCACTCACTACAGATTTGGCAGAGCCTCAATTGAATACAACACAAACCTCATAGAGGCGGATTTACTGAGGAAAACGAATCTTTATTACGCTCTGAAACCAATTGACAAAGTGCTGATAGCGCTTCAACTTCAGTGCGAGTGGTGGCTTACTGTAAGTTGTCGGTGATACAACTGGAGTAGACAAGTCCACCGTTTCACAGGCAGTCCATAACGCGGACGCCATATTGGAAACAATCACAGTGCTTACTCACGGGAAGTTGCATTATGGAATACTAATTGTCGTTTAGGGAGACAATATAAGTGGTTTTTACACCACATACTAACCGTTAATCAGCGATTAACTAATCTGCCCTCTAATCGGGCTTTGAACAACGTTCTCAAATCCTCCGATTAGCTAACCCAGTGTTAGTGGTTTTAATCGACGATTAGGCTTAATCGGAGGTTACATGTAGTTTAATCAGGGTTTTGAACAATCGGGCCCAGATGTCTATTGAATAATTAAATATTGTTAATACTCTCATTGTGTAAATTGTCACCTCTCTTTGGGTAAACAGCTGTAGTGTGGGCTGTGGTAGTTCAGCCACATGCCCCTTAGCTCAGAGATCTGTCAGCCTAGTGGGTGGCTCACGGCTGAGTTGCAGGTTGTGCCTGCCATGTAGATGGTCTTACATTGTGGGACAGCTTTTTGGAGTTTCATGTCAAGTGGCTTGTTTTCCATGGCCACCTAACCTTCACTTGGGACAAAATGTTATCCCGTCCCCATAAGTTTAATATTACAGTAATTCTATTCTTGATGAGATAAGATTGAAAGGTACAATTTAGCACAAGCACTCAAACTGAAGAAGCCCACCACAATAATGGGAACTCATCCCAGTTTATCCACAAGAAGAAGTGACTTAAATTATTTTGGCCACTAATATTTAACTCTCCCCTACCCTACCCTACCCTACCCTACCCTACCCTACCCTACCCTACCCTACCCTCCTGGATGATGATGAGGATGACTTTATTTAATCTTAATGGGTGAAAATGAGGCTTGTTAGGTCACTAGTAATAACAGTGCTAATATACCGAGAAAAAAGATTAAGATCAATAGAAAAAAACCTACATAGAAAAATATTAAAGGTAAACTGAAAAAGTGTTTCAATAATTATAAATTATGGTATGAAATTACATTACATGCTTGTCAATTGCAGGTTAATTAACCACCCCTCCTCCTATCCAGCTTTAGTGACGGTGTTACCCTTAGCTACACTGTTAGTAAGTTGATTCATTAGCAGTAACTTATTTCTTCCAGTGAGTGGTAACATTGAAAAGCTAATAAAGCCAGGGAGCTCTTATGAGCATGTCGCACGTTGGTTAACATTCTGTGGGGCACAATCGCCATTCTGCAATGTATCTGAGAAACTTCCAAGTCAAGCTCTAAATGACAGTTCTCAACTGGGGGTGAGTGTTCTTCCATTATTACAGTTTTATTAGTTCTACCTGATATTTATATTAAAGTAAATACCAACAGTTACTCTAGGAGTCCATTTCTAGCCAATGTATTTGTTTGAAGGGGGAAAAAGTCTTCACAAACATGTGAAGTGGATAAAGGTGGCACTTTTTTCTCGTTCTCTAATTTTTGGGATAACTTTTTACATCAAATTAAAGTTAAATTCAATTGACACTACAGGGAGCACACAATTTTGTTGAAGAGGATGGGAATAAATATTTAATTATAAGCAAAAAGATTGCACAAAATATAACATAAAAGACCCGTAGAGTTGTACCTAGGCCTTTTCATGCTGTGCAAGAAATTTTCTGGTTTACGTGTAATTATATGTACTGTAGTGCAAAACCCGTACCTAGGCCTTTTTTCTCCGTGCAAAAACTTTTCTGAGAAAGGCCAAGATATGAGTTTAGCACAACGAGCGGGCGAGCGGGGGAGCAGCGGGAATTGAACTCGACTTTTCACTAATCCTCTCACGGCTTCGCCACTTGCGTTCACGGCATCGCTAACAAAAGTACTCGCAATCGAAATCCCGCCAGCTATGCAGGCTATACAGTGTTTTGCAGGGCAAATTTATGTAAGAGTTGATAACAACAGACAAGCTTAAGGTCAACTATCCATTTCTTTTATTCCTTTATTTTTTCTAATCCTATTCAACAAGATTTTGTGTTCCTTGTGTTGACACTTAGCATTTAACAGTAACGTTTCCATATTGTCTACATGTATGTGTAGTTTTCATTTGTGTTAGTTACATGTATGTTCCTTATGCTGTTGTTTACTAGACAAAGATGAAGTCTGAGGGCAAGTACGTTAACCTACCAGGTGCATCCCAAGGAAATGTTGTCACAAGATTTCCACCTGAAGCTAGCGGGTACTGGTTGATAATTGCTTAAATACGCATGATTTAAGATGTAACCTTAAGCCCTTGACAAACGGACCTGCAAGTAGTCGCAAGTGGACGCAAGCGGATGCAAGTTGAACTTGCGTAGAGACGCGTTTGGTGGCCAAACGAACTCGCAAGTACACGCAAGTCAGAATATCCTCTATTTCGTTGGCTAATAATAGTTTAATGGACGTCATTCAACTTGTGTTGACTTGGGTTGGGTGGCCAAACGGTGAAAAACTTGCTTTGACTTGCGTGCAGATTTGATCTCGACCAAAGTGAGCGCAAGTCATCGCAAGTGCACGCAAGGCCTGACTAAACGGAGTCGCAAGTAGACCCAAGTTTTCAACTTGCGTCTACTTGCGACTCCGTTTGGCCTGGGCTTTAAACTTGCAAGTTTATCAGGATTGGTTTTTCTTGCCCATCAGTAGCCACAGAACTCACCAGGTCAGAAAAATAGCCGGGGAAAAAATTCTCCAAGATCACGGAAAAGTCGGGGAATTTTATTTCGAACCTGGAAAAATTGACTTTTTGATGAAAAGTCAGGGGAAGTTGTATCATTATAGTGCCATTCATTTAATACCAGTGAAGGCAAAAGAGAGGAAACAGCTCAGATCAGTGTGATCTCAACTACATTTTTCCTTGACAAAGTAGTTGAATTTCTTTTCAACTTATCACTCCTTCTCACTCACCTCTGGGAGCCAAGTCTTGCTTGCTTTGTCTATCTTAAGCCACTGGGCCACTTTCAGAAGATAACTATTAAAAAAGATGTTAAAATAAAATTGTTTGTACTTCTTACAGGTATCTCCATATCGGTCATGCCAAGGCTGCTCTGTTGAATCAGTATTACAAGAACATGTACGACGGCAAAATGATCATGCGATTCGACGACACGAATCCTGCCAAGGAGAATGCTGAATTTGAGAAGGTGTGTTAACAAATGCACTCTTACTATGCAGTATCGTGCAGAGATGTAATAACGTTTCAAAACGTTTACTAGCAGTCTTATTATATAAAAACCTTGTCCACGATAAACGGAAGAATTCTGATTGGTTCCCTCTGTGAGCGGTCCCAATTTTGCAATACGAAGCCTATAAGATAAACTGTCAAATTAGTTCTAGCGAATTGTTTTTTTCTTTTCTTAACATTGGACAAAAGAATTCAAGGTAATTTGTTGTTGACTAAGGTAGAATTTTTCCCTTCATGTTTAGGCTGAAAATTAGAGTTCAAACGTGCATGTAAATGAATACTCAGCCTATTTTTTCCCGCGCCGCACGTTCACTGAGAATTGATCATAGAGAATTAAATATAGGGCTTTCATGTATGTATGCTACTTTTTTTTTTGATAAGGTAATCCTTGAGGATCTCAAAATGCTGAAAGTCGAACCAGACCAGTTCACGCACACCTCAGACCACTTTGATACGATCATGATGTATGCCGAGAAAATGATCCGCGAAGGAAAAGCTTATGCAGACGACACTCCAGGAGACAAGATGAAAGAAGAGAGGGAACAACGCATCAAATCTGTTAATCGAGACAACTGTGAGTTTGCTAGAACTGTCATTGCCAGTTAAGTATTTCTTAGCAAAAAATTAATTGCGGTCTAGTCAAGAATTGTTTTGAAGAGACCTTGTTCACAAGGTTAAGGCGTCGTCCTCACTTCGCCGGAGGAATTTGAAAACGGAGGTATCACTCCTGAAAACGCATCAAATGTTTTCCGCGTCAACAATACGCCGGAGGAATTTGAAAAAGCAACAATCACCAGTCATTTTGATTTGTGTTTGAGTTCAGCTTGGGCAGGGAAATATTAGAATTATCGTGACGTCATCGTTTTCGAAAAGCTCTGTTTTCAAAATGTTTTCCGTCGATACTAAAACCCAAAGCCGACGTTTTAAGGTGATTTTTCAGAAATAAAAGTTGTGGATGATTTCTCTTCTTTGAAACTTTCCCTGAATGTTCTCTACCAAGCACTGTTTCGAAAAAAAGGCAATGAAAATGATAGGTCACCAATCACGCTTACTTTTAACAGATGCGCCAGTTATGCCTGTACTCCTACTAATCACGCACGTTATTCATCGGTCCACGTTACATTTTGTGGTAGCTCGAAACATAGTTTATTAAAGTAATACTTGGGAAAAACTTCACAGGTAAAAAGTGTCGAGCATATAGAGCATTATCATATAAAATTTGTGGAAAAATCGCACTACATGTATTTAAAACGACGTGGACGTAACGCGTTCCTTAAGTCGTTTTTTTTTTTTTTTTCACGGTCATTATCATGTTGCATCATAGAGTAACGGTTTGTGCACTCTCTCTCACCTACATCTTTTTATAATTTTTTTATTATTATTATTTTTTTTACATATATGTTTTTTTTTTAAAATTAGGGAAGATAATATGTACACTATTATTATGCAATAAAAATATAGGTTACCATGCTCGTTTAAAAGAAAACGAGCATTTTTTCGCTATCGAGCTTTGTTTGACGGACATTTCTTTCGTTGTGTACGTGCATGCGCTAATTTGCGTGCGCTAATGACGCAAAGATCGTGCGCAGTAAGGATGCGCAAAGCAATACTGAGGAATCGCCATAAGATATCCCCGGTTTGAACTGCAACAGCGTTTTCGAAAGCTCCGTTTTCGTGACGGATCAGCGTGGCCTACAAATTAACTGTTAAACTAACACTGCGTTTAATCAGACTGTCTTGTTATTTGTTAACGACACATAACTTATGTGGCAAACGAGTGACTGTTGTACAAAGAATTGGTCTCAATAAGTCTTAGTAATAACTGGCATACTCCACTTGTCGTATGGCATCTGGATGAATTTAATTTTAGAATGTAATTAAATTGATAATATATAGATTTAGGCCAGCCTAAAAGCGTAGCTCCAGGGCCAGCTTGATCAGAGCACGATTAAGCTAGCCTAGGAAAAGGTAGAATTTTGATGTGAGTTTTGTAACTTTGCGGTGAGGTTTTCTCTATATTGTTTGGCCTCCTGTTTTGAGTTTTAATGATCACCAAATACACAAAACAAAGCAGCAAAAAACATTTGTACAGGAGAAAAAAATATGATTTGGTTCAATTTCAAATCTGGGTTTGCGTAAAACGGCTTCCGAACAATCCTGCCCTGTTTTCAACAAGTTAACCTGACATGAACCCGCGATCCAAACGAAAACCAGCATTTGGTCAGCGGTCATCTTCAAAAAAACACGCGACCTTGATGAGCTCTAAACCTGAGTCCTCGATATGGTCACGTGATACTGGTCAGCGGGTTGCTTGATATGACAGCTGTATTTTAAACATAATATGCATGTCTGATATCAAAGATATATGCTGTAATCCAAGACTGCATGACTTGGTTTTAGCTTGATGGCCGCCATGTTGTGCGACGTCGCTCGTCGTCGTCGTCGTTGGGCGCATGCGCCCGTGATCCATGCCGCTAGCCATTTTGACCATAAAGAAAAGAGTTGCATGGGTTCCTATTTCTATGCATAATATAATTATGGAGCTACGCTTGGCGTTCGGGCCGCCGGAGCTCCGCTATTAAATTTAGAGAAAAGTAAACATCGTATTTTCGTTCAAGGGGAACTCGATTTGAACAAAATCTTCAGGTTTTCCGCTACTTAGAGTTGTCTCTCTGTTGTGTCAACCTGGCTAACAACTTGCAAAAGTTAGACTGGGTGCTTCCCATCACTTGTAATAATTCAATCACTACGTCAGAAAACGAGGAAATATATCCATCAGAACTACAAACTCACGAACCATTTTACAGGTTAAAAGCAGGAGAAAGTTTCTTGGTCCAAATTCACCGGGGCAAAATCTGATTACCTTAAACTTCTAAGTTTGCCTTGCGACAACCAGTTTCTTTGACTCTGGTGCTCAATACAGCTGTTAGATGCCAGAAAGTTTATCACAAATCAGAGTAGATTCGTAGATTCACGCTAGATTGAAAAATCTGATCTTGATTGGAAGAGGATGTTTCGTAAAGAGCAACTGTGAACGTTTTAGAATTTCTTTCTTGCTGGTTGTTAATACTTTGCTTGTCAACCTTTAAGTCGTCATTCTGTTTGACCTACATTTAAATGTAACGTTGTGTCCATACATTAAACCACGGTCGTTCCTTCTTTCACAATACTGCAAACATCCCTATTCTTTCCGCAGCTGTTGAGAAGAACCTTGAAATCTGGGAAGAGATGAAGAAAGGAACTGAATATGGTCAGAGATTTGCCTTAAGAGCCAAGCTTGACTACCAGTCTGAGAATGGCTGCTTAAGAGATCCGACGATTTACCGGTGCAAACCCGAGGAACATGTACGAACTGGATTGAAATACAAGTACGACGCCACATTTGTTGCTTTCACTTTCATTTGTTCTTAAAAATAAATTAATCATGTCATTCGCATTTGAAGACTCCCCGCATGAGCCTCGGTTTGAAGCTAGTTCCAGTCCTATACCGATCTCATCTCAGAGAGGAGCAAGCTGTTAAAACTAGTAAAAGGCCTTTCTTGTGAACTAATGACCACATAATTTTTTCAACAGAGTATACCCCACTTATGATTTTGCCTGTCCTATTGTGGATAGCATCGAGGGAGTCACTCACGCTCTGAGGACCACAGAGTACCATGACCGGGACCCACAGTACTACTGGTTCATTGAACAACTAGGTAAACCGCAGTATTACACTTTCTTTCGATCTGTTAGTAATTTTAAAAGAGTTTTGCCGCGGTATGGACATCTTGAAAAGCCTAAATTTTTTAACTTCTTTGTTTGTAATCGGGATTAATTTTCTCTATACTTAACCATTCTTGTTCCTTTATGTTTTATTGTTATATAACTCTTTGAGTTTTGTTCAATTTTAAAGGCATTCTCGTCCCCAGAGCCCCCGATCCTTCTGGCCTGTGGTTGGGATCGAGAGCTCTGGTTTGGTCCAAAACCGGAAGTCCGCGATTCACGGACTTCCCGTCAAATCTAGCAAATCTTATTGGTTGAGATCGTGGGCTCTGGGGACGAGAATGGTTGAGAATGGTGACGAATACTCTGCGCATGCTCAGAAAATCGGGTCTGGCCAGAGCTCTCGATCCAAACCACAGGCCAGAAGGATCGTGGTCTCTGGGGACGAGAATGTTTTAAAGGGACACAGTCAGCTGGCGCACATGCGCATTACATACCATTCCATAGCTGATTTGCATATAACAGAGACGCGATAAATAATGTTTTTAACCAGATGTGATAAAAATAATATCATAGGATGAGCAAAAGGACCCTCAAAACAGATTCTTCAGTAAACGATTGAAAATCAAGCAAAACACTGCGAAAAATGGAGCGGATTTCTAGAAGAACTTCGATTTCAGGTTGAAGTAAACTTTTTTCAAAGTGCGAAAATACTAGTGTCCAGGTCAGCGCAGTCACAAAGCCGACTGTGTCCCTTTAAGGTAATTTCGACGGGGCCAAAGTAACTCAAAATGGGACAATTTTTATTCCTGTGCGGAGAAATTTTCACTTGCACCGCTAATCTCTACGTGATATATATTTGTTTTAAGCATAAATCTTCTAGCGTTCTATAACGAATGCGGTTCTCTGATTGGTTACGCTAGTCACTCTCTATTGACCTTTATTCTGTTTTAATATAAATCTACTAGCGTTCTATCACGAATCCCGTTCTCTGATTGGCTACGCTACTCACTATCTATTCTGTGATAGATAGTGAGTAGCGTAACAGTGTACGCTTGTTAACAAAATGACGGCCGTTTCTTGGCGTTTTCGAAGTGTTGAGAACAGGATTTAAATTAAGTTTTGAACGACTAGTAGATTTATACTAACACAATTAGATTATTCGCTCTCGATTTCTATCACACGGTAGAAATCTCGAGCTCATAATCTAATTGTTAAGTAGATAGTCCAGCAGTGAGCAGTTTTTGAAAAAAAAAATGGTAGCCGCTTCTTTGTACTTTCGAAGAGTTGTGACCCTGTCTTGTTGTTTAAAGTTTGAGCGACCAGTAGATTTGTACTAGAACTCATCATCTAGTTGTTAAATATCTTCATAGGTATCAGAAAGCCACATATCTATGAATTCAGCCGACTTACTCTTCAAAACACAGTGATGTCAAAGAGAAAGCTGACTCATCTTGTTGATCAAGGCTACGTTGAAGGATGGTGAGTCTAGAATAATGGGGAAAAAGAAAAAACCTAACACATTATATCGCTGTAAAGAGACTACAATGGTTCTTGTCCTGTTCTTAACGCCACTGCTTACAGTTGTTAGCCTGCGAGCGGGCTCACCTTTGAGTCACGCGCGCGAGCGACGGGAAGGAGTCTGGTGAAGAGGTTCGCAGCTTCGCCACTCGATTGCGCGCTCACGGCGCACGCTTGTACTCCAGCGTGAGTCTGCTCGCAGGCTAACCGGCAGTTGCTTCTGGCGGCAATAAAGTGTATGTTTTTGCGTAAATAGATTCCAAAACTTGTTTCTAATTTTTTTACATCACCAGGGACGATCCAAGGTTCCCAACCGTTCGCGGAGTGCTAAGGCGAGGAATGACTGTGGAAGGATTAAGAGAGTTTATCGTGTTACAGGTACATTCAAAATGTCTTGACCGAGCTCCTTTACGAGTAAGGAAATAGCGCGGTTTACAAAAAAAGGTTGTTCACGTAAAGGAACGTATGTTTTTTCTTCTGTCGGCGGTATAACACGTACCACGAACTTCAATCAGCAATTTTATGGAAATACAACTACGAATCGAAGTTCTCGGCTTTTTTTTCGCTTACGGTTTTATCCTTTCTGTTTAGCGCAACCTTTTTCAAAATAGCTCTATGTTGATGTGGTGTATTCGCTTTGTCAGTGTTATAGACACCCGGAGTTACTTGCTATGGGCTTACTGGTAACTCAAATCACTGTGATTAGAACAGACTTGAATTTTTTTCAGCGAATTTTGGCAGTTGGAACTCTATCCAGCCAGCTGCTATCACGCGCATTTCGATGCATCAAAACTGATTTTGAATTCTTGTTATTTTAGGGTTCATCAAAGGCAAATGTTCACATGGAATGGGATAAAATCTGGGCTCTCAACAAAAAGGTTTGAGAAAGTTGTATTAACTTAATCATATCCCAATAGTGTAGAAAAATATTGTTAACACCTCCATCCAAATTGTCGTGTTTCTGTTCCTATAGGTTATCGATCCCATTGCTCCAAGATATACAGCTCTTCTGAAGAGCGAGGTTGTAGCCATCTTTATTCCTGAAGCGCAAGAAGAAATGAACGAGTGTCCGTTACATCCCAAGGTTCGTTTGTTCACACTTGTCACTACCCTTTACATAAACGTCGAACGGTGCATTTACGCGAGCAATTTTATGTCAACGTATGGGATTTTTTTTTTACCTTACCCAATCGCGCGTTTGAATTAGTCTAGACTTCTGTGCGATTTCTGTTCGCTTGTGACCCGATTTCATTGGGTTCAGTAATATGTTGCACTGCGATTTAGCGTCAGTGGTCGATCACACTGCAATTTTTGTGTGATCTAACTGAGTTCGATTAGGATTTTCAGCGCATTTCTCGGTAAGTTTTTGAGTGCACTTTTTATGGCTTTCTCTGTGCGATTTCAGCGCTATTTTAGTACAATTTCGACGCGATTCCCATACGACTTCAGCGTAATTTCTCGTCGTATACAGTACAATGGCTGTCTGTGTGCTTTACACTTGAAGCTTCATTTTATCTGTCGTCCTTCGCAAGACGGCAACAAGAAACGACCAAATTCTGCGTTCCTCGGGAAACGCGAATCTCAACGGTGACTTTCTGAGTTGACAAGCAAATTCCTTTCTTTGTTTCTTTTTGTGTAAGGTAATAAACGGTTTTTGATAGAATTTGAACTACCTGTACTCTTTCTCTTCGATTACCACTCTCCTAATCCGCGCCTTACAGTTTGCGTATCTGTCCATTCAACAGAATCCCAGTGTAGGTAACAAGGAAGTGTGGTATGGCCCCAAAGTGTTCATTGAAGGAGACGACGCTGTCACGCTATCCGAAGGTGAGATGGTCACGCTCATGAACTGGGGTAACGTCAAGATCACAAAGATCAACAAGTAAGTCGCGTCACGGACCACATATCTTGAATAAATCACATTGTAGCTGAAAATTTTCGTAATCCTTCCCAATCTTTTCGAATCTTAACCGTCTTTGTTTCTGGTTGATATATTTTGACGTCTTTGCTATCTTTCCGTCGTCGTTTACTGTTATTTTGAGTTTCGTTTTGAGGGCATTTTTTTATTGACAGCGTAAAGAAACATTATATTGTCGTTTTGCTATTTACAGGAATCCTTTAGGAGGTATCACATCAATGGAAGCTGAGCTACATCTCGACAACAAGGTAAAACATCAGTTTAGCAGTTTTAGTTTGACCGCGGGTTTGCAGCCAGTCTGGCTTGTTAGACTCGATACGACCAAGTATTTTATTAAGATAATGGTAAAGTCTGCATACGAGCCAAGTAGCCCATCTGTCCGGAGCTTATCTCCGATTTCTGCATGTAGCACGAAGCGGCAACGAGTATTTCTACTCCTCCCTGGATCAGATATGTTTAGGATTGAACGCCAATGCGATTCATATTCCTTATGATAAGCATCACAAAGTGTCCTCGTTGGTAAAAAAGAGAGCAAAACTCAAAATTCTGTCAAATATGAAGTCATATGAAAATGTCAATTAACCCTGCCAAATATGAAGCACTAATTAAACAATACTTGCGTTCAATCCTGGACATAAGTGCCCTGGATGAGATGCTAGTCCATCGCAAATTTACCCCCCCGGACCAAATTCACCGGTACCCATTTATACATCTGGGTGGAGAGAGGTAATGTGAGGGTTTAAAAAATCTATTACCCAAGAACGCAACACCATGTACCAGGCCAGGCCTCGACCCCGGGCCTCTCGATCCGGAGGCGAGGGCAGTAACCATGACGCCACCTCCTTTATTAAGAGCCCTTTTTTATTGCATGTAAGCGTCACCTTTTTAAAGATGCAAGTGCCATTTTTTTTTCCCTCGCAGGATTTCAAGAAAACCACTAAGTTAACATGGATAGCCGAGTCCTCCAAAGCACCGCTGCTCCCAACAATCGCGGTCCACTTTGATGACGTCATTTCCAAACCAGTGCTTACTAAGAACGATGACTTCAAGGACCATATTAACAAGGATTCCAAGGTGACACCTGAAGCTGGTGGTAGAATAAATGTAACGGTGGAATTTGACACTTTCGTCGTGAATTTTGTATCCAAACTTCTCAGGCCCCGTCCACACTAATCCGTTTTCAAACGAAAACGAAGCTGTTTTGCTCCGGATAAGGCTATCGTCCACACTACAACGCCGAAAATGATCACCGAAAACGGAGCCATTCGAAAACACTCTCCAGAGTGGAGCGATTTGAAAACTATGCTTTTTGAAAACGCTGTTTTCTAGTGTGGACGGAGAAAACGATGCTATCTGAAAACGGTGACGTAATCAAAATAGACACGACCGGGCGCCAGACCACTCGACCGTGAGTATCAAGAATGGCGCCAATTTCGCGGGCCGATATATTAAAATGCGCATGCGTCGAGTTCACTTGAGCATGCGCACTGAGGTATAAAAGCGTTTTCAAAACGAATACGGCGTTGTAGTGTGGACGGGCGCAAACGATACGAAAACGATAAGTGTGGACGCAAATCTCTTTGAAAACGGAGCAATACAGCTCCGTTTTCGTTTGAAAACGGATTAGTGTGGACGGGGCCTCAGCCACTCAACTGAAGCATGCAATACTCTCCGCGCAATGGTTGTTTTCGCTGACCAATTCTGTGAGTATTAAACTCTCTACTAATAAACACTGGGTGATTTCCATTCAAACATTCGGGTTTGAATTTTCGGAAATTTCCAGTGACGAATGGAACATCATTTCTAGAATTCCCTGGAGAGGTGACATACTCGCGAGGTATACCGAAATTTTCTGTGAATGGTTCAATTTTCGGAAACTCAACAATTTCCAGATTCTCTAGAAACTTTCCCAGCAAATTTCCTTACCATTTGTACTCATTTTTGAAATTTTCGCAATTTTTTGTTGAGCGGAAAGCGCCTTATCTCTTTCGTTCCAATAAAATTTGCACGGTGGCTGGCCAGCTGATTGAAAACCTTATATATCATCTTTCTTGCATTTCGTAGCACGAGACAGAAATGTTAGGAGATCCTGCCATGGCTTCAATTAAGAAAGGAGATATCATTCAACTCCAGCGACGAGGATACTTCATTTGTGACCAACCCTACGAGCCGCCCAGGTATGTGATTAAAATTGAATTTCTCCATACAGGATCAGTAAAGAGCCAAGTTGACAGGTAATGAGAACAATGTAAATGATCAACTAGCGCGTGTAATTGTTAGTGTAAATTTTAGTTATTGTTGGTGTTTTTCTATTCATTTTTAGCCGGTACACAGGCCGCGAGAGTCCATGCATCCTTTTCTCTGTTCCTGATGGCCACACGAAGCCGTCACCGACCGGAGGAGTTAAGACTAAGGTGAGCATGTCGCTTTTAGAGTATTACATTATTTCACTTTCATCCAGGTCCATGGGTCAATTGATGCAACAGCTTGAGGAAGATTCTCTTTAAGTGTACACTGAAGGATATGTTACGGGCATAACCAACCTCACACCGTGAATAATTATCAGGATGAATTGTTCATTTGTCACGAGCGAAAACAAAAAACAAAAAACAAAAAAAAAAAAAAAAGGAAAAAAAAAAAAAAAAGAAGAACCCATGACCTCCCCGATACTGGTGGGCGCTGTAACCACTGAGCAGTGGACGATTTTTTGGTAAGCTTGGCCATTTACTAGATTCATATGTGACTCACTTCCTGAACTCTGCTGGGATCAGCAATGTTGACAATGCCTCGTGTTTTTGATGAATGATGAATTTTGCCGCGAAATCCAAACCTGCATGGTAAAACATCGGTTCGAAAAAAGTTTGTTTACTTCATTGTAAAGATGAAAGATAGGTCAGACACCAAAAGCGAATCGCTCCGACGAAGGGCTAACGCTCGAAACGGCAGCTTCTGAATCCCTTTACAGTACGGTGGCCAATTCACATTATCAACTCAGTTGATAAAACCAAATTAGCATGTAATACTCCCCACCGACGCAGCACCACATTAGAAACTTACTGCCTTAACTTGTCGTCTACCTTATGTTGTCATTTCCTCACCGATTTTGGTGTCTGACCTATCCTGTTGTACTGATGCAAAATAATGCTAAGCTGCCATTTAGGTTTCTATCGATCCTTCCTATCTATCTTCCTAACTCGAGAGAATATAACGGCTCTTAAAGTTTTCCTTGTCTTTCACCCTTTGGGTGCATTTCTCTCTGTGCGCTTCTTTTTAGAGAGCCTTATTGCGTCGTGTACCCTGGGTATCAGAGGTTTCTCTCGCGCGGCGGATGTAAATAGTTTGGGGAGATGAAGGAATGTTGCTTTCCTTCACTTAAACCTTGCAGGAAGTTCGACGTAATTTGTGACCGGCATGGACCTTGCTGCAAAGTAGTCTGGAGTAGAGGACGATTATTATATCCTTGAATCTTTCTGAGTAAACTAAGAAATTTCGTTGATCTGTTCCGTAATAAAGTTACAGTAAACGCGAGCGTTTCGTTTGACGGTTTCCGTAAAACTTACTGGTTCGTTGGAGGTACGTAAAACCTCCAGCGATACATATGGTGGCTTCCGGTGCATTTTCAAACAGGCGTTCCAACCACTTCCGGTCTTCGTCTGGCATAAAAAGACTGGAATCTTTTTTGTTTCGTGTATACACGTGGAGGTTTTTCACGGCTGGTTTGCCGACTGAAAAGGTATTTCCTGTGTTATTTAGTCAGTTTTCCTTTGCTAAAGTAATATTTTGAACAGAATTGTATACTAACCAATGTTCGGGAAGACTTAAACACCCTTCTGATGTTGAAATTATCGTTCTGTTCGGTTCAAAATTTTCGGCGTTACAGAACGGGTGATCATTGTTGCATCGCGTGATTCCGTACAAAGTGTTGTGTCTCTAGAGAACGCGAATTTTTACAGAACTTGTCGATTTTATTTCGTTACCATGTAAATTAACAAATGGTTGATGGATAGATTTTGAAAATCTGATTTACAAATATTTTTTTATGTTTAGTTTTGTTGTCATCGTGTGATTATATATAATTATAAGCAGAAATATTCGTAAAGGTAACCAAACTGTCCATAATTCGCGTCTGACAGCTCGACGGCTGGAATAGCGAAGAATAATTTGTTTCCCTTCCTCGGTTATAGAATTAATTCGACGGCCCGACTAACGGTCGTTTGATGAATTCATGAGCACGTTAAATTTGATTTATAATGTACCCCGCTTTGCACAAAGATCATTTTGTGACAGAATTCGTCATTGCAACAGAGACAGAGGATTCGAGTTCGAATAATTTTAAGTAATTAGTAAATTTTAATTAGTATGTGTGCAAACAACAGAAGCAAGAATGACAAATGGAAACATCAACGGTACAAGCATTTTCATGGGTGTTCTCAGAGGATATGTAAAGCTTTTATCTTGAGCTGGAAGTTCCGGTCTGATCAATTATATGCGATTATTTTTATTAGAACGTAAGGAACATCAATGACCAGAATTCTGGAGATGCTTGACAATGCCTGAGTTTGTTTGTGGCATTGTCACATACAAATGATCAATTAATGCTTCTACTTGATCTTTCCTGTTCCAGATGTCTGACAATGGTAGACTTCATTTGTAGACAACAATTAACTATACAAAAGATACATTTTATTGCACTTAAAATAATTAAGCTAACAAAATGCTGTCTGCTTGTCAGTTGCTACATGGAAGAGAATTTTAAAGCTTTGTACTGGACATTAACATTTTCACTGCTTTACATGTAATTCTTCAATTACTTGCCACATGTAATCTCAGTTTTCCATTCCCTTGCACAGTCGAGAAACAGCTTGATCAATCTGTGTATTGTACTGTAAAGTACTCATCGGTAGCATCAAGGCATGACAATGATTAGTTTTTAAAGATAATATGGTTGTTTCATCTTGTGATTGATACAAATACAGTAAAGTCAATGTGTATTTAAGTGACCCATATTGCTTGTATACTAAGTATTGGTTTGCATTTTTTTTGTCTGCTTTCCCATTAATAGCTACAACCAGTTGCAAACTAAATAAATTATTGGTGCATGTACACTTTATGCAAAAAAAGGCTTTGCTTACTTACATGTATTAAATTGGATTGCAAATTATAGCAAATTTGTCACATATAATTATTAGCTCTCTCTCCCCGATTCAATTTTTGTAGTTATTGTTGTTTAGCTAGCAGTGTTGGAAAGGGGGTTGGGAGGGAGGGGGGAGTTTACATGTGATTGCATGGGGAGGGGTTGTCTAGTTCATTAAGGCAGAAAATTTTTCAACTACTTTTGCAACTTGTTGTAGCTTTCATTGTTGACTTCGAAATCCATCTGATGAGAAAGTATTCATCATAGACAGCCTTTCTAAATTGTTGATTTTCAAAGACCAAATACAGACAAACTCAGATGTACATATTGCATTTCAGCCACTTAAGCTGGAACAGTGTTTTACAAAGCTCTAAGAAAAATATTTTGTTCCACATTGTGTCTGGTCCACAGGAAGCAGCAGGCCACAAGAAAGGCGAAAAGAAAAGCGAGAATAAAAAGAAAGAGAAAGGATCAAAAACCAGCGCACCAGAGATGAATGGAACTGATGTTGCCAAACCTGCTGTGCCACCTGAACAAGTTGAAAAACTTAAAGGAGAAATCACCGTGCAAGGGGATAAGGTCCGTACACTCAAAACAAGTGGGGCAGCAAAGGTATGAAGCTGTTATAAATATATCCGTACATAAAAAAAATACGAAAAATTGGTTCGTCAAAAGTGAGTGTTCTGCTTACATGTAATCTATTTCACTGTTCGAAGAGAACAAGCCATCCTTTTATTTGCCTAAGCAAAAATTCTGCCTGTTACTGTACGTTCATATATTATGAAGCTGTAAGTAAAATTATTGTTTGACCTGCACAACCATAGTGCCACAATTAACAACCCTTAAGAATTTATCTGTACAATTAGATTATTATAGATCTAGCAATTGTCCTGATTTGTAATCAAAAATTAAATGTTCCAGTAAAAAATTCTAAATTACATCTCTACATTGCTTGTTCAAAGCTTCATGTAACAAGAACTGGTAATGATACACTCTTCTGAAATCATGGCTTACCGGTAATTTTTTTCTTTAGGAGGACGTTGATGCAGCAGTTGCAGAGCTTTTGAGACTAAAAGCAGAGTACAAGAACTTGACGGGAGAAGATCTTGCCGGGGGAGGGAAAGGAAAGAAAGATAAAAAGAAAGATGCTGGAAAAGAGAATGAAAAGAAAAATGCTAAACCTTCAAAGAAGGAGGAGAAAAAAATAGAACCATCAAATGTTGAGAATGGTGATGCAGATAGTGGTGCTAAGAAAGTGTAAGTACATATATTATAACTGTATTTAGTAAGTTGTCACAAGTATGGGTGAAAGAATAGACTCTAAGTTCTTGATGGCAGTTGAACCTAGATTCTTTACTCGAGAAGCAGAAAACACACTGTGTTTCACAACTATCTAGTTTCAATGTGCAGCTCCAGAAAATATCAATACTCCCCCCACAGAAGGGATTGGAATTTCCTGGG
The DNA here is from genome assembly GCA_019787425.1 of Platygyra sinensis. Classification (NCBI taxonomy): domain Eukaryota; kingdom Metazoa; phylum Cnidaria; class Anthozoa; order Scleractinia; family Merulinidae; genus Platygyra; species Platygyra sinensis. Next base: position 32,986 of record JAHPZR010050358.1, on the reverse strand, counting down.
GGTTGGGGGTTCTGTAAGCCATAAAATTTAAAGAAATGTATGAAGCTTAATTGGTTTTTCCAGAGGGGTGGTGGGGATCTTAGAAAAAAATCCTTCCTGTGGGAGAGGTATGGTTATTTTCTGGAATTACACAATATAAAATCTACTAGCATTCTATTATAAATGCTGTGCGCTGATTGGCTGAACAAAACCTTTTTGATTTGCCGATTTGCAGGACCTTGTTGGGTATGCAAGCTAGAAAAGAGGAAAATCTAAGTGACTGGTTTTCACAGGTAGGGTTTTGTCTTTATTCTAATATTGTCTGAAGGCCTCCAATATTTTGCATCTATTTATTGTACACTAAGTATTATGTTATTCTTATCAGTACTTTTCATGTGAATATACTGTAGATGTACATGTGAGCTGAAGCCAGAACATTGGGCAATGTTTCTAAACCAGTTAAAGTCACTGTTTAGTTTTTCAGTCCCAATCTCAAAATATTTATTTTTGCCCATCACAATATATTTCTTTTAATATTCATTCTGAGAATTAACTGTTTCATCAAGACAATATCCCAAGTTGATGATTTTCATTGTTCTCATCAACATTGTATTGACAGTGTGCTGAGAAATAAGATATCAATCAGTCATCTTTAATTTGGTAGACTAAGTGAGAAATAATACTTATTTGTTTTAATTAATACAACATTACTTACAATTATTTCCAGGTCATTACGAAGTCAGAGATGATCGAATACTACGACGTCAGTGGATGCTATATTCTACGGCCCTGGTCATATGCTATATGGGAACGTATAAAAGGTACACATTTAAAAAGAATGAAGCTGATTAAATAAGTCTTAGTGCTATCAACAGTTATTACCGCCATTTTTCCTTCCAGATTTCTTTGATGGGGAAATAAAAAAGCTTGGAGTAGAGAATGTCTATTTTCCAATGTTTGTGTCTCAGGCAGCTCTGGAGAAGGAAAAAACTCACATAGCAGACTTTGCACCAGAGGTAACAAAAGGCATAGATTTGTAAACTTGTACATGTACGGCAATGGCAATCAATATCTTACATTCTTAAAAATCCCTTCAAAGTATCAAGTCGACACGGTTTAAAGTAACCTAGCTAGAATAGTCACTACCTCTCCCATTACTGTTTAGGATGCAATGTGGTGTCATAGTACTGTAAGTGCCCTCATCTCTGGATCTAGCATTCCGAGTTCGAGCCCTGGCCAGAGACATTTTGTTGTGTTCTTGGGCGAGACACTCGACTGCTACTAACAGTGCCTCTCTCCACCCAGGCAAACTTGATGCTGTGGGGGTAATCCTGTTATGAACTAGTACAGCTATATCTTATCCAGGGGGAAGAAGAAATACTTCCAGTTTCCACCTGCTATTCAAACCTGGATAAGCTCTGGCCTGATGGGCCACTTCACCTTGCCATTACATTACTTGGAATGCAACTTAGAAGTTATTCTTTGCTCTCATAACATTCCTGAAACTATTTTAATGGGTAATGCTCTAAGGATGATTATTAGATCACCATACAAACATGGACCTTTTTCTCAAATGAAGTTTTCATAATGCAATTTTTTTGTTTATTGTTATTGTGTAGGTTGCATGGGTGACAAAATCAGGCCAGTCTGAATTAGCAGAACCAATTGCAATCAGGCCGACAAGTGAGACAGGTAAGATGAAGTCACAAATCATATCATTGTACAGATACAACAAGAGCAGTAGGACACGATGTGAGACTACGTACTGTAACATGTAGTGAAATGTTGGACTACAAGTACAGTACTGTTTGGAGCATTTCCTAAATCTTTACTTAACAGTAAATTACCAGTCAGATGGATACGTTTTGTTTTTATTGGTAAGATATAGCAAATGTAGGGCGACGTATTGGCTATCTAGCTTGCAAATGGCCAACCTGACAACTGTCAGAGAAGTGGGAGGGGGGTTAGAAAGTGGATTAGCTGTGAGCACCAGCATTTAATTTGTCTATCTGATTGCAGTGTCCAGGAATAATTAGCTTACCATACATGTATCTTTATTCTCACTTTATTTGTGTTTTCATTACACACAGTCATGTACCCTGCATATGCAAAATGGATCAAGTCACACAGAGATCTTCCATTAAAACTCAATCAGTGGAATAATGTTGTGGTTTGTAGAAGAACCTGCTTTTAACTTCTTGAACTACTCCTTTTTTGATGTGTTGTTTTTTTTATGACAGTTGCAACATTTTCTGTAATTTCTTTTGCTTTTTGTTTTTAGAGATGGGAATTTAAACATCCCCAGCCTTTCCTTAGGACACGTGAATTTCTTTGGCAAGAAGGTCATTCAGCTTTTGCCACTTATGATGAAGCAGTTGATGAAGTGAGTCTACAGAGCTTATTTAATACTCAACACTAAATCTTTTAGTCTCCTACATGTACATGTATGTAGCCATTATTTTGATCGACATGCAAATCTTCTCCCCAGACAGTTGAATATCCACATAATGCCACATCTTGAATATCCATTCAATGCCACATCGGAGACTTATATTGTTATCTTGAGGTGATTCCCTGGAAATAACAGTTGACATAAATTTTTTTCAAAGTTTTTTTGTGGTTGTTCTTAATAATGCAGTTATTTGAAATGTACAATAAAAAAAACATGGTAGGGTGCTCCTTTAAGAGTCATAACTTGTCCAGGGTGCATCAAAAATTTGTGCAGTGATACCCTTCAAGTGGGGTTTTCTTTTTCTGAAATTATGCTGCTGCATATTGGGGTATCAGTTTCCAAACAGATGAAAGTAATATTAATTGAACCTGAAATTGACAGGTAGACAGGCAACATTTTGACCTCTGTGGTAATTAATATATAATTATTAATTCATCCCTCATAACTTTGTCAGTAACATAATTTGCCTTTCTAGGAGGATAGTTGTAATCAAGTGAGAAAATAGCCATGAGACTTTGAAGAATGGCTCATTGAAGACAAAACCAAAATTTTTAAATTTAAAATGCTGTACTACTTTGGTGATTTGATACATGCTTAATTAATTGCAGTGATGTTTTCCTTTCTTGTTTTGATCTATTCATTTATTAACTTAAAGTAAAATTTATCCAAATGTTTATAATATGATTATTCATACTTAAAGACTGTTGCTACATTTTGTTGACCTCTTGTTGTACAGGTTTACACCATTTTAGATCTTTATCGTCAAGTTTACACAGACCTTCTGGCCATTCCAGTAATAAAGGGAAGGAAAACCGAGAAAGAAAAATTTGCTGGTGGTGACTTCACCACCACAGTTGAAATATACATCTCAGCCAGTGGACGAGGAATTCAGGTGTGTTCATGTTCATGTGTGACCATCCCTGCAGGGGGGGGGGGGGGGGGGGGGGGGGGTGGGTGGGGAGGGGGGTATGCTATGCCCTTCTTACCCTATTTATTGATACCTTATTTAAGACCTGGCCTTAAATCAATACCCTGATTAATATCTGCTTGATGATTACTTCCAAAGTTCAGGCCAATGTTAAGGTGAGTTTTATATTCTTTTATTTGGTAGGATAGCTACATGCCTAATCTAAGACTAAAGTGTGAAAACCATAACTTATTGGAGACCTAAATGGCCAAAATTAATAGGACCAATACGGCTAAAAGTGACTTACCCTTTTAGGTTGCACATCCCCATATAGCTCATACACTGCACAAGAAAGTAAACCCCCTTCCCCTCTCCCCCCCTCCCCCCGTATGTAGGGGGGTGTTTATGGTGAACCTTCCAGGCATGCGAGAATTTTGATTTTGGTATTCTTGGATTTTGTCTACATGCATTTCCGAGTCGGAGACCGGACCATGTGATGATCCATGCGTGTCAGTATTTTGTATAGGCATCGAAAACTTTCCTCCATGCTTATTTTTTTGCCATTTCAAAAACTAAGGTTTGGTGGACGTCAATCAAATGTATCCATGACAATAGTCGTGTTCATTTCGTGTCAGTTTCACGGCCATGTTCGATCGTCGTTAGATCACGAATAATCGCTCAGTTATTATGACAAAGTAATTTGCAATTTCGCTGAAATGGAGGGCTATTATGAAGAGAGAACGTGGTTTGTCTTTGAATTGCATAGCAGAAACACTTTCTGCGAGCGAAACGTTTGTGAAGAAGGCGGCGTACGAAACAAAACTAGAGCCGTAAGCGATCCGCCAAAGAAAGTCAAAGAAACGAAGATACAAGGTAGCTGAAAAAGTTGGCTTCTGAAATGATTCGCTTTATGTGGAGATTGACTTTTTATCAGCTTGTTATGGATGCAGATTATTTTCGCCGCAGAAATTCTTGTCATTCGCCTTGCTAAAACATAATCCATGCAGAGATCTATCCTGACGAGTTTCAAGCGTGGCTGGAATACCAGACAGGCAAATTGTATGCAAAGGAAACCGTCAGCAGAACCTTACGGCAAGTAGGATTGTCAGTAATAAAAAGGTAATGAAAGCCGCAAGAAATTAGCAGTTAGATTTTTGTAGTTCATTCTGTAATAAAAGTTCTTATTTACAATTAGTTTATTTTCATGTTGTTGTCGTTGTACACTGTTTGTAAATTTGCAGCTTCAAAACATTGCCCTTTAGCTAGACGAACGAAAAGGCGCTTCAAACGATTTCATAAGTCTTACTTCTCACTTTCTCTTTATCGACGAATCAAGTAAAAGTGAAAGACTCAGAGCAACTCGGATACTCCGAGAATTGACACTGAAATAATGGTTCTGGAAACTCCACTCACCGTTATTGTCATGGATACATTTGATTGACGTCCACCAAAACGTAGTTTTCGAGATGGAAAAAAATCGTTGGAGGGCGCGTGTGACTGATAACCGCTGTAACAAACTGTGTGAAAAAAAAAAACTTCAAAGCTCTTAATATGAGCAGAAACCAAGAAAAACATCTTTTTTTTCTTTTCAATTTGCCCATCAAAATCAGAGAAATTAGGACAATTCTAGCAGATTAAGGTACATGTACGCTACTCTTGAAAGTTTTTTCAATTGAACTGTTTTAGTTCACTACAAAGTATGTTGTAAAGATAATACAGCGCTAGTCATGAAGACTCTGTGTGTATGTCATTGTGACAGATTTGATAAAAACCTACATGCAGATTCATAAGTACAGTGTACAGCTGTAGTTTGACTTGACACTGGCGTGGTGATTTTCATTTCAGGGTGCTACGTCTCACCATCTGGGACAGAATTTCTCTAAGATGTTCGAAATTGTATTTGAAGATCCTGACCCAACGATACAGGTCAGCTCCATAATAGTTTTGCCAATGATATACAGTAGAACCTCCATTTAACGACCTTCTATATAGGGAAGTCCTCGATCTAAGTAGAACACTTGGGAAAAGAACTTCAATATAAACGAAACGTCTTTATAGCGAACATATTTCGTCAGTCCCTTGGCACGTCGTTTTACTGAGGTTACACTGTGCAGTACCGCTCTGTTTGATTTGAATTTCGCTTTGTGTGGTTTTGGTACGTAATAACGCAGTTGTTTGAGCTTTACTTGTACTTTGTTTGCCATAACAATACATCACAAGTTAGTAATCTTGGCTATTAACAACAAAGGCTAACGCGTTGAAGAAAACGCACAGGCCTTTTTTTCGCGAAAGGGGTGCGTTTAAAACGCGTATGCGATGTTTGCTTATCTTTCAGCCGTTCTGTAGCTCGATTTATTCCTTTGTATTCCATTTGCAGGACAAAAGATTTGTGTACCAGAATTCATGGGGTCTTACCACACGCACAGTAGGTGTAATGGTGATGGTTCACGGGGATAACAGAGGACTTGTACTGCCTCCTCGAGTAGCTTCTATTCAGGTACTGCAACTGGCCCTGACATTATCCTCTGCTGCACATCACACATAAAGTTTCTGCAAAATAGTAAAAATAGTTTTCTGCAGCGATATTTGAGCTGGTTATAATTATAAGGCGAGGCAATTTGTGGCCCTTCTAATCGAGCATCGCAAACAGGTTCCATTGCACTGAAAAGCCAAGTACTTTGGTTTATACTAGCGTTCTTCAAGTGTTTGTTGTTGTCCGCTGCCAGATTCAATAACGCTTTTAAAGATTATAAAGGTCCAACTGTAGTTTATATTGATGATCTTAGAGGTGAGAATAAAGCAAGGAGGAGCTGTTTACGAATTATCAGGCAGCTGTAAGTTTACATTCGAAGGATTGGAAATTCCGGAGTATAGCATTAGTTGGAAAGATCAAGGCTGGGACTACCGTGTACACTAGTTGAAGAGAATCTGCTTGTTAGGCCAAGTAAGGTCTTGTTATCAGAATGGGGTGTACATGTAGTTTCCAGTTTCAAATTTTATCATTTTACACTGTTTACAGAAGAGATGCAACTTCATATAACATAGTTTACAATAATACAGATATAAAAAATACAAACAAAAGTTAGCTAGAAAAAAAAACACTACTACATGTGTTTAATCGTGTACAGTGACCAAAGTAGCCAATGAGCTTTCGAGTTGGTCACTGTCATGTGTAGAGATAAGTTGTTGTCCTTTCGCCCCAGTCAGCTTAAGGTTTCTAACCTCTGAAGACATGTTTCATTCTGCCCTTTAAGAACTTTCTCTTGTGCTTTTTACAGGCTATAATCGTTCCGTGTGGTTTAACAGCAACTCTACCAGAGACCGAAAAGAACAAACTCTTAGACAAATGTAAAGAGTTGGAAGACAGACTCAAAGCTGCTGGAGTGCGAGCCAAGGGAGACTACAGAGATAACTATTCGCCTGGCTGGAAATTCAACCACTGGGAATTAAAGGTATTCTGTTTAGCCTTTTTAGAAGGGTTCGAGCCCTGGCTGGGGACATTGTGTCGTGTTCTTGGGCAAGACATTTCAGACTCTCACAGTCACTCTCTCTCCCCAGTAGTGGGTACCAGCGAATTTAATGCTGGGTGTAACCCTGCGATGGACTCGCATCCCATCCAGGGGGGGGGAGTGAAATACAACTACTCGGCTCATGCTACAAAAACCCGATGGGCCACTTAGCTCGTATGTAGACTTGACTACCTACCTTTCGCGAAGAACGGATGTCTTTGGTTTCTAACCATGGCTGTATTTGTCGCCATCCCTATACAGGGCGTGCCTCTTCGTATTGAAGTTGGGCCTCGTGACTTGAAAGCGGAACAGGCGGTTGTTGTGCGAAGAGATAATGGAGACAAGGTCAGTGCAAGATGCATTCACGAAAATCTCTGTTTGAACAACTTACGCGAGTTTCATCCTTTTAACTTTTTTATCCTTTGATGAGAAAGTTTCGGGTTTTTTTTATCCGTACAATGTAAGGTACAGTAGAATCTAGACTAATTTCTCGGAACTTTGGAACCGTCGATGTCTCGAACCTCCAATCCACCGTAAGGAAAAGGATGGCAACTGGTACAAAAATAGAAAAAGTATAAAAACACAAAGAAAAATTGTAAATCATTCAAACTCGACAAGAGCAACGCTGTTAGTGTAGGAACGGCTGCCGTTAAACCATATCTTTCTATGTGCCCACAGTGAGCTTAGTTTGGTTCGCTAGGTCTAGTGGTAAAATGTACAGCTGCCATCTTGTTTCTTACGGTGGATTACTTGAACTCTCTGAACTAAAATCCGTTTTCCTCAGAGGTTCATAAAATCGGGATTCTAGTGAAATCCGTAAACCATGGCCAAACGCGGATAACAGTTATGTTGCCGAAAGCTGAAGTCTCGTCACTGAGCCACATACGTACATACTTCTGTATCATCCCAGTGGGTACAAATTTGATAAAATCAGGTCAAACTACATGTAGGTTGAAGGTTTCTTCCTGTTGTCTTGCAACTTCTTTGATTACTTTACATTAACTTGCTTGAAAGAGTATTTAATTTTCTTTCCTTTGAAGGTGGATTTTTAAGTTGTTGTGATAGTTTGACTCTTCTGCTTTCGTTTTCTGACAGCAAACCATCAAGCAAGCTGGTATAGAGAAGTACATACAGGAAACTCTAGAGCGTGTCCAGGCTGATATGTATAACAGGTAGATATAACGGAAGCTCGTAATGTCTGCAAAATACCGTTGAACCTCCGGATGGGACCACCTCTCGTAAACGACCAGTTTTCCAAAATATCAGAAGTCTCCCAAAGTCAGATCGCTATATTTGGAACCTCTTGTAAGCGACCACCTCTCGAAAGCGACCAGCTTTCCAAAATACCAAAAGTTTTCAAGTCAAATCACTATAATTATTTGGAACTTCTTGTAAGCGACCGCGACCACTTTAAAAGCTAAAAGTTTAAAATTGTCTTTTGTTTTTTTACCTCCCACTTAACTGATAATAAAGCGGATAATAAATTCCTGGACTGTGCAAGAGTCGAAAATATCTGAGTGGGAAGTACAGTATTTTTTTCGAAACTGACTTTTCACATGAATAAAACATTTATAACATGGGATAAGTATTTTGCTTACGAGGCAATATTTTCTTCCAATATGGTCGAAGCTCTCGCAAAGCGACCACCTCCACTACGCTTAATCTTAGTATTCTATTCTTTCCGATTTTATATATTTCCATTTTGTCCCTCTCCATGCACAGAGCCAAGGAAGATCTTGACGCAAATCTTGCTGTAGCTAACACGTGGTCAGAATTTAACTCGATGCTGGATAAACAAAAGGTTTGTTCTTGAAAACACGATGTGATAGTAAATTTCTCCTTACGATATCAACACATAGCTAATAAGACAGGTGATGAGAATAAAGAATCTCATCAAGTAGAGGATATTGTCTTGATGTGCTACCGAATTCTCAAAACTTACCGTACAGGATATGAAGGACGTCTTGTATCGAGAGTTGATATTCTTATAGGTATAATACGGTTTTGAGTTCAGTTTGGAATTAATTTGCAAGAGTGAGTTTTTCAAAAAGCTGAAATTGCCCGAGCCGCTTCTTTGAGTGCACTTTAGTGCGAATTAATTTCAAATTGAGCGAGGAAAAAACCGTATGATTACTTGTTAATAATATAAGAATGACTCATGAAAAAATCGCGTGGAGGAAAGGCCGTAAGATCTTTCTTGAAGCCATTTTTTCGCATTCGAGAAAACTTTTTTCAAAGTCTACGTAAAATTTTGTCGTCGCTTACTTGATATCATAGGCTTAGAAAATTTCCCATTATCTTGTTTCAGGAAATCATAATCCAGAATTACGATGTGTATTTTTCACTGGTGTTACACTTGTTTGCACTGGTGTTAAACTTGAACTGCCAACCAGCCCTGTCCTATGTCACGCCCCTGGTCTCGCCCAGCTGGCCCAACTCTACTGTCTGCACTCTTTTTCTCTGTCCTCATATCTCAGCATTGTTCGTGAATTTTTTTTTTTAATTACTGTTTTTGATACGTTTCCTGGTCATTTCAGATAATCCAAGCACCGTTTTGCGGCGATGGTGATTGCGAGGGCAAGATCAAGAAGGACAGCGCGAGGTATTGCACCGAGTTGTATGTAATATATCAAACACGAGAGACAGTGCTTCATCGGATATCCAAACATCGTGAAGAGAGTTGAAAATACGACACGCAGCGGAGTTATTTTTGACGAAATTCGAACCTGGTCTCGAGTGTTTGATATATCTTCCCAAGCGAAACAAAACCAAGGAGTACACGGAAAAGTAACATCGTTAAAATCTATGCGCGCGCAGCGGAGTTTTTTTTTTTTTTGACGAAATTCGAACCTGGTCTCGAGTGTTTGATATATCTTCCCAAACGAAACACAAACCAAGGAGTACACGGAAAAGTAACATCGTTAAAATCTATGCTAATTAGGACCGGGTGTCCAAACCTCCTTCACGTTTGTGACTTTCTTTGTTTTAACTTCCAAATACCTAGAAGAGAGTTGAAAATACGACACACAGCGTAGGGTTATTGACGAAATTCAAGGCGCTTGGAATGTGGTCAATCCCTGTCTTGCGTGTTTGATATCATCTTCAGAAGGGAAGCTAAAACTAACGGGAAAACGGAGGAATTAAATCGCAAAAATCTGTTACAGACGTGGTTTCGTTTAAAATTGATGAATTGTTAAATGAGATTGAGAAGAGAGGTCAGTGCAGCAAGTTTCTGCTGGCGAGTTCAAACCAAAAACAAAAAAAGTCGAATTTATTATGAAGTGTGATATAAGAAGAATAAGAGAGTCGACTTTTGTTATCAAATGCTGTCGAACTTCTAGCAATGCCCTCTCTATAAACAACCACCGCAATAGGCCATTTCCGAGTTCCCTTGTGCCTGTTACAAAGCGAGTCTAAGTGCGAAACCATTCTTATGAAGATGACTTTGATTTACATGAAAATGAAACTGCATGCAGAACTCATTTTCATATGAAAGGCTTCGCACTTAGACTCGTTTTGAAACAGAGGTACAAGAGAACTCGGAAATGGCTTATTGCCACTCCGACCGTATCTCCATCTCCACACCTCACTGTCACGGTCGGTTAATTCTGCCTCCAGTTTGGCTCTAGTGGACAGGTTTAACTGCATTTTCTTATAAGCGTTTCGACTTTTTTTATTTTTCAGGGACCAAGACTTGGAACCTGGAGCGCCATCAATGGGAGCAAAGAGTTTATGTATTCCGTTTGACCAGCCCGCGGATATCACCGCTGACACGAAGTGCGTGTACCCGGAATGCAGCCAGGCAGCCAAGTTTTACACGCTCTTTGGCAGAAGTTATTGAATCTATTCCAACTGGACGAGAATGAGTTTCCTCTACAATCTTGTAGAGTCAAATTCGATCTGGTGTGATGTCTCTGTCTCTCTCTACGTGAGAGAGAATAAATTATGCAACATTGGAAACTTCCGGCTGTGTTGGTTACGTTTCTTCATTCCTAGAAGATACTGCCATAATCAAAATTAATCCCTTAGGGTTTCAAAAAATGCAGCAAACCAAACAGATGTGTAGGCCGAAACAAGCGTAGAAAACCGTTGGCATGTGTGGCAAGACGTGATTGTTGGCAAACGCGGGAAGCACGTAACGGGTGTCAAAGAAATTGAAAACTTGTGACCACTCCCAAGCGCGGGAAAATGTGAAGCCGTTTGAGAGGGCACGAAATAATGTGGGAGGAAGCCGTGACCAATGACAAGCGCGGGAAAACGCAACCGTTGGTTCGCGATTGGCAGTCGCGAACCAACGGTTTTTGATTTTTCAACGCTGCTTACACGATTCGTTGAATTGCAATATACTTGAAGCTCATAGAAAACTGGAACTTAACCCGAGGTTATCATTAGAACTGTATTTAGATTTTTTCTTTTACTTTCTAAACACTTTCAGACAATAGAAGTACACAAGAATTTACTAAATATTAACCTGTAAAAGTGCACTGACGCCAAAGGCCCTAATAAATATTTGGCAACACAGCTGTCCTCATCCGGCGTATTGGATTTTGACTTTGTAAGTAGCTTTTCTTGGGGACGCTGTATCTGCTTGGTACGATCCCGCAAAGCTAGGGCCGAGTAGAATGATAAATGCTGGGAGATTACTCGAATAAACTTTGCTTCGAACCAGGAAACTAGGCTCCTGGTGGAACTCAACAGCATACCTTTTTAACTTTGTGAGACAATTTTGGCTAGATATGATTCAGATGGCAAATATATTTCTCCTTCGCCCCTCTCCGACTAATCGTCGCAATACTGGTTCTTCTGGTTCTACTCAAGACAATTCTCGTTTTCTTTCGTGAAAATGTCACCCCAGAACTTACCCGTGTTTTTGATCAATAGTATTTCAACTTCATGTAATGTCACCGATTTATTTTTATACTCCTGGTACCAGAAAATTATCTTCACTAAAACGCCATGAAAATACACCAGCAACCTCGTCCCCAGGGGCCTTGAGGTTTAGGTTGGGGAGCCTGTCGGATGGGCATACACGACGTATCAGGAGCCGGCTTTTGTTAAACCGCTGGCGTTATGAAGTGCAGACTCCATGCTTTTATGCGTTTTAAAAATGGCGGTGATTTCGAACTCGAGATGCTTGAAGTTTTCGCGTCGCCTAGATGTCATTTCTTGGTGAGTTGTTGTGTTTCTTGTTGTAATCCATACGTTTATACAACCAGAGAGGGTTTGTAGGAAATTTTTCGGACAGGACAAACTTAATTATTTGGCGGTGTTTTTTCTGTGTTTTGTCGACCTCATTGATTTGGCCTGTTGTAGTAGAGCTTTGAATGTAAAAATCGTAGTAATATGTTTGTGTGCTGCTAGTGTGAAGGGAGTAGCCTACACAGAATAACTGAACTAAACCTTACAAACGATATTAGCGGCTTACTAATCACTTCGAACTTAACACAGTTAAGAAAAGTGCAAGCAAAGATTGCAGCTTCCCTATATTTTAAGGTTGGGTTTGGTCGTCATCTCAAGGATACTGGTCTTACTTAGGGTGTTGACAGCGACGAAATTGCACTATTTTTTGCTGTCAAAGTATCGATACTCTTATTTCCGTTTTTATCCTCGACTTCCGCCAGTCATGATTCAAATTTTCGACAGCAACCCTGACTTATTCATTTGGGAGTCGCCCGTTTCTGGGGAATGAACAGACCAAGGGATCTATACCGTGATTGACGTAAACTGAAGTCTAATGTTCTCAACAGTGAATAGTTTACTTAATAATCTCGTGCGTTTCTTTTCCCGTCACCTCTTCCCTCTCCCCTCCCCTCCCCTCCCTCCCTGCAATTTTGATAGCTTTGTGAACAGGCCAGGCTACTCTCAATAATGGAGGCTCGAAGGACAATTATGTTGAAATGCCCATTCTTCTGCATAAAATTGCAAATTTTACATAATTCATGTATACAAAGCATAGTTTTATTAGACTTGTCATGTTTTTATTCCTGTAATCTAATATTGTTGTGGCTTGTATTCTGACTGTACTGATAATTGAAGGCCTTCGTGCATAATTTGCAGGATCGAGCTAATTTTTGCCAGACTGACTTGTTTTGACATGAAAAGCATCGTTCCGTAAATGTCGGCACACACGAGGGGACTAGTCCCTGCGACTAGTCCCTGCAACTAGTCCTGTGAAGTGTTTACACGTTGGGACAGGTCGCAAGGGCTTGTGTCCCACGAACAGTTCACACGAAGCTTTTTGAGGAACTTGTCGCAGGGAATTGTCCCAAAAATTCAAACTGGTTTGAATTCGTGGGACTAGTCACAGGGACCAAAGTTGGTCCCTGTGACTAGATTTTGAAGCAAAAATGGCCAGTTCACACGATACGACAAGTCGCAGAGACTAGTCCCCTCGTGTGTTGCGACCTTAATTGTTTTGGTCGATTTGCGCTGCGTTCTCTAGTCTAGTCTAGTCTAGTTCTCTGTCATTGCGAGATAAGTTGTACGCTCAGGGTCAACCGTAGCCAACACAAACACGTCTCAATCGTTTGCCATTCTATATACAACACTTGCTGCCGTTAGAACGTTGGGAGACATTTAATGATTTGTTACACTGTTAGACTTTCGTATTCATGCCTAAGTGATTATCCACTCTCTTATTATCCGTAATTTGAGCCATGCAATCCCTGCAATTCGATTGTGAGCGTAGCTTAGCATAAGCAGGTATTGACGCAAGAAATTTAATAATTAAATTGTCCTTTCTTTCCCTTTGTCTATCTGAATGGTCCGGAATTAACACGACTGCGGCGTTTCATTTGTTCCAATTCTTTGCTTCGCCCACTAACATATCGTGTAGACTATATATGCAGATTTTTTACCAAATTTCGTCTACCCCATTTTGCAAGAAAACCCTCACTCGGTGTCAAATGTCTCAGAGCGGAGAAGAAAACCAACAACAATTCTCAAACCACATACATGTATTACCAACCTCGTTGCCGCCCCGCCCCCAAGCTAGGAAAAAGGCCTAGATGAATGTGAAGAGTGATCATCGCAGTAAATTTTCCAATTTAAGCAATTGGAAAGAAGAAGCCTGAAAAAAATCAGGGCTTCAACGGGATTCGAACCCATGACCTCCGCGATACCGGTGCGATGCTCTACCAACTGAGCTATGAAGCCACACATTGGGAGCAAGGTCAATTTATTGAGTTCATATTTTCCCGTGCAGTGAAATGATGTGAAGTATATATGAAATAATTCATATTTGTACTGCGGTTATAGATGAATGTGAAGAGTGATCATCGCAGTAAATTTTCCAATGAATTATTATATGAATTGAATTATTATATGAATTGAATTATATTAAATTAATTTAATTAATATTATATTAAATTGAATTATATATGAATTATTTCCAAATTTCGATTCGATCCTGGAATGCACGGACACTTTTGAACGAGTTCCCGTAACTCCTTTGTGCTCCGTCGGTAAACAAATTCGATATTAACATGCTTACATTACATTGCATTTCTTTTTATTATGGAAAGGCCGTTTTCCTAATTTAAGTAATAATATCCTACGAAAGCCGAATAGGCCATTTCCAAGTTCTCTTGTGCTTCTGTTTCAAAACGAGTCTAAGTGCGAAACCTTTCATATGAAAATGAGTTCTCCATTTTCATGCAAATCAAAGTCATTTTCATAAGAATGGTGTGGCACTTTGACTCACTTTGAAACAGAGGCACCAGGGAACTCGAAAATGGCCTATTCAATAATTGATTTATTATCCATTCAAAATATTAATGTAAAGGTAAGTTGTTCTCCGAAGACTGGGAAAAAATTTTGGTTTTTCTTGTCCAAAGACCCGTCTTATAAAAGCCTGCCAATTTGATTTTTTTTTTTAATCACACCTTAAAAGCGAGGTTAGTATCTTGAATACTTGCAAAAAATTTATAACTGGGAGCCATTTATGGAAAAGGTCTATCTCATGATTCTATGAAGGACACTCGGTGGCTTAGTATATGCATTTTGTTGTCATTTTCATCATAGGTTTGATAGGCTTCAAAGGCTTCATAGGTTTTAAGTTCACCATTTTCCAACCGTGAGGAACCTTAGCAGTCAAGGCATTTTTTTTCACTCGCACAAAATGCGTAAGAAAAGATTACGTAGTAAATTAGATCGTTTCTTAAAGTCCTTCGCAGTGCAAGTCCTTCGTAGAAACAAACCAAAAGGGAGTACGTCATGGGAGTTAAAAAGCCCGGCTGGCTTTCCAATCCACGCGAAAAACAACAACAACAACAACAACAACAACAACAACTAATCAAGCCAAACATAGGTACACTGCTGATTACTCTTTTTAGAGCAGCTTTCTATAAGTCTGTCAATTGTTTTTTCCTGGGATGATCCAGTTCGAAACTTAGTCAGGACACTCGAACCGTGAACACTTGACATTTTTCTGTAATTTTTTTTTTGACAATTAAGAAATAATGGTTCTTCTTATGATGTATAGTGTTACATGTTTCGCATTTTGTAAGTGTAAAAACATTAAATACTCTTATCAAAAGGTCGAGCCCGCATTCTATAGTCACTAAAAAAATCATGGTACAAACAAATATCAAGTGTTCACGGTTCGAGTGTCCTCACTGTAATCATCCTAAACTAACAGACCTTCAGGAAGTTTTTTTTCAGTGGCTGGCTCAATAGGGTAATGATTTATCGCGTTCCGCGCGCTACTGAAAGGCCCTCCCTTCTGGGAAGAATAAGAACAACAAACAGCAGAGGTTTGGTTGCTTGGTAACAAGGCTATCCGGGGGCCCTTTCTGCCACGATAGCTGGCCTTGCCACGGTGAGTCTATGGGGCAAAAGGGTAACCTATATGGAGCCCCTCATCCACTCTTATAGTTTATTTATTCTAAGAAATTTAACATTTAGAAGTGTTGATCCACACCTGTTGAGCTAAAAAATTAGTGGTCATAATCTGCTGTGACAAGAAGTTTTGAAAAGTA
The DNA here is from genome assembly GCA_019787425.1 of Platygyra sinensis. Taxonomy (NCBI): domain Eukaryota; kingdom Metazoa; phylum Cnidaria; class Anthozoa; order Scleractinia; family Merulinidae; genus Platygyra; species Platygyra sinensis. The sequence continues at coordinate 17,161 of JAHPZR010050358.1, read as the reverse complement.
CTGGGAACTGTTTCCAACCACCTTAAACGGAAATGTCATACACTATAACCTAAGAATATACACAAAAATATTTTCAGCCTAAAATCAGCAGAAAAACAAAAATATTTATCTTGGGTATGAAAAACAGCAATATTCTTACTAAAAAAAGCAACAACAACAAAAAGAGTGTAGAGAAAAAGGGCTGACGTGCAGAAATAAATTCCATCAAATAACATTCAAAGCCGCAGTATCGTTTTGTACACAGAAATACATCGTGTTTGTTGTTATTGTTTTGTTTATCTGAGTTCTCGTTCTCACCGGTGTCAGTTCGGTTCCAAGCAAACAATAGAACCTGGAAAGTTGACTTCAAGATTATCCTTTTGTCTGGTTTCATCGTGTGCTGGGTTTCCTTCCTCGCAATGTTCTCGTGTCGATTTGGATGGATGAGTGAGCGCATCAGTGAAGGTAAAGGACTCTTTCTGTAGAGGAAAGGTGTTTTCATCTGGATTAGCGCGAGAGATGAGAAGGCCAAGAGTTTCTTGTTTGTTGTTATCGTTGGCTGGATTTCTCTTCTCGTCATGTTCTTCTCGTGTCGATTTGAATGGACGAGTGGCTGCATTTGAGCCAAGAGGCTCCCTCCTTAGAGGGAAGGAGTGTTAATCCCGATTAGCGCCGGAAGCAAGGATTTCAGGATTATCTTGTTTGTTTTCATCGTGTCGTAGATGTTCCTCAGTTTGTGTTGATTCTAAAAGACGAGTGAGTTCATCTGAACTTAACGTTTCGTTCTGCATAGGGAAGCTGTTTTCGAGGACTTCAGGATTGTCTTTAAGGTTATTGTTAGCGTGGGCTGCATTTCTTCCCTCGGTATGCTCTTCCCCTTCTTCGCCTTCTCGTCCAATTTGCGGTCTCGCTGCATTAGCTCGTTGTAATCCAAACAGTCTCGTATCTAATTCTTCCGCGTCTTGTAAACTTTTTCTTAAAAGCAACTCGATGCACGCGACTCGAAACTCCCTCTTTCTCACAGTGTAAATGACTGGGTTTAAAACTGAACTGGAAATCACCAGAAGACGACATAGATAACCCACCAAAATTTCAAAATCAGGTGAAAATTGATCTCTGAAGAGACGAAATGCTATGATAACGGAAACATATGGCAGAAAGAAACACGAGAAAGTTTTCGCTAATATTGTTGTGGTTAGTTTTAAGGCTTTCTTCTCCTTTCTGAATTTGGCTCTAGCCTCGACGGATACTTGTTGAGAGAGAATCATTTTTTCGTGCCGCCTGGCTTCTTTATAAACAAGAACCTGGAACGAAACGATTGAGAAAACGAGTGCTGTATGATAAGCGAATCTAGCGACTGTTAAATACGAAGTACCGATAAAGTACAACGGGGCTGTGATCCACACCAGTGCAGAGGAAATCATAAGACGACCTTTAGTGACGACTGTAGAGTGTTTGAAGGTATGTTTAATTGCAAGATATCGCTCTCCGCTGAGTAAAATCAAGTGAGAGGCTGTTACGAAGATAAATATGGCAAAGGAAACGGTAAAAGCAAAGTGGATGTCACAAAATTCGTGGGCATCTTTTCCTTGTAGGAGGAAAACAGTCTTGACTGTATGAAGGGGTTGTACAACAAGCCCAACCATCAGATCTGTAAGCGCCAAACAAGCCAACAGAATGTTAGGGTGCGTTTGAAGTCGTCGATTTGTTTTCACGGCAGCCATAATCAGGGCGTTCACCAATATTGTTAAAGGACAAGTGGCTACGTTGAGAGCAGCTGCTGCGATAAGTAACCCGTGAAATGGATTGGCTTTCAGGAGAAATCTATTACATTCATTTTCCCTCCTGATCGATGAATACTGCGAGAAATTCATCTTCGTTCGAAAAATCAGAAACAAGAGTGTAGTACTTCTGTTTACTGTTTTCTTTTAAGTCGAAAGTGCCTTTTTCGGGCAGTATCTCGTTGTTTTCGGTGTTGAATGGCAACAGTATATGGTTAATTGATCCGTTTATTTAAGTCTGGTTAAACAATACACTGTTAAAACAAGCTTTTGCAAGGAAAAGCACAAAGAGAGATTTGCCAATGCAAATTTGTGGTGCTCCTCAAAACAATCTTATGCAAAGTGGATGTCACAAAATTCGTGGGCATCTTTCTCTTGTAGGAGGAAAATGGTCATGGCTGTATGAAGAGGTGGTACAACAATCCCAACCATCAGATCTGTAAGGGCCAAGCATGCCAACAGAATGTTAGGACGTGTTTGAAGTCGTCGTGATTAGTTTTCGTGGCAGCCATAATCAAAGCATTCAGCAGTACGGTGAACGGACAATTGGCCAAGTAGAGAGCAGCTGCCCGACAAAGAAGCCGTAAAATGAATCGGCAGAAGAATATCGCATGAGAAACGCTTTCAGGGGAAATCTGGTACATGCATTCATTTTCCTTCCTGATCGATGAATACTGCGAGAAATCAGTCATCTTCATTTGAAGAAAAGTCATACTAACACTAAGGAGTGGAATACTGCTGTTTACCGATTTCTTTTGTGTCGAATGCGTTTTTTTTTTTCGATTTGCCAGTGTATTGTTTTTGGTATTGAATGGCAACAGTGTATGATGAATTGATTTCTCCGTTTACGTCTAGTTAAACAATACATTGTTAAAACAAGTTTTTGCAAGGAAAGGCACAAAGAGAGCCTGATTTGCCAATATGCAAATTTGTGGTGCTTATCGAGTAGGTTGAAAAATTAATTGTTACTGGTATAACGGAGTTGCGACGAAGTTTTGCGATTAGGTTGTGATGGAATTTAAAATCAAAATAGTGCTCTAACCGTTGGGAAATATATTTGGTTCAGTTTTTGATAATCACAGTAATAAGTGATTATCGAGTTTGTGGAGTTTTTATTCAAGCAAATATTTACTAATATATACATTAACTAGCTCCAAACATATTTGGACGATTCTAATGTCAAGCAAAAAAAAAAGTTTCTGAAAATCAAACTGTTTGAAATATACATTTGAAGTATATAAAACTTTTAAGTAGCTCTAAAGCTTTTTAAAGTTTCCATTATAGGACACTGTACATTTGATTTTTATAAGGGTTTGATAGAAATTTATCATTGTTGTTCTCTCGTCGGTGTATCTTTAAAACAAATCCTACAACTGATTAACTTAGCTGGGATTTGGTTTTCCTGTACATATTTAAAAAAATTCGGCTACGGAGCGTTTTACGCTTAAGTTTCTCAGTTAGTACGCGCACTGTGATTGGTCAATTGTGCGGGCCGTAATCTACTGTACGCCCTGCTAAAATTTAAAGCTGTTTTTTGAAGCCAAATGTTTCGTGATTTATCGCAAAGTGATCTCACCTTTTTTAGCAAATAAGAGTTTAAAACTTTGTTTTACTTCTAAAATGGTGTTTTAAAACCTACTAATGACTCAAGAGTCGCTTAACAACGATTTCAAATTGACTCGTTTAATTTTGCTTTCGAGATGTGTCAGAAATTTGAAGCCGTGCCGCATGAACGCCGAGAAATCGTTCGTGAAACCGTCAGACACACAGCAGAGATATAATAAATATCTTACTAACCTTTTTTTTCTCTTAACGCACTGTAAGCTACGGATCCTCGTTTTTTCCACTTTGATTTATGGCCCGCGCGCTTCGCGTATGGGCCATAAATCGATGGAGGAAAAACTCGATCCGTAACTTACAGTACAGCCCTCGAACTCGGTTAGTAAAAGGTATTTATTAATTAGATATCGGCACACGAGCCACTGGGGGCCTGAATGTGCCATTGGGGCAGCGTTTATCTCCGCTTTCCGTAGCATCTTGCCCAAGAATACAATGTCTCCGTTCAGGGTCAGAATCCGGACTCTCCGATCCGGCGTCGAGCCCACTAATCATAGACATATTAATTAAGTATACTTTTAATATCAGGGAATAATCGTATTTATAACAAATTTCTTAATCGTGATTGGTTCTCTGCGCGCCTGATTGTCACTTAATGGGCGCATGATCACGTGGGTGACCAATTACAGGTGTCCGATTTTGAACTTTTTTTTAATTGGACAGCTGTAATTGGTGCCCACGTGATTTTCACGTCAATTATGCGCGCTTTAATGGCTTCCTATGCAATTTTTTCTACAGTTTTCAAAACTTAGGAAAGCGCTACAGACGTTTTAGCTCAAAAGAAATTCTCAAAAGACATTTTTAATTCTGAAATTTGTTATAGATACGATTAATTAGTAATTGGACCTCGTGTCGCACAATTCAGGGAGTAATCGTGCTCGTAATTTTAAATCGGCTTTGCGCTCGTCCGATTTTGAAATTACTACCACGATTACTTCCTGAATTGTACTCCACTCGGTCTAATCACTATTATAAGTTGTTGAATATTTTTCTGTTGGTTATTTGATTTCCTTGCTTTATTTTTAGCAAGTTACGACTTGATGACCTTAAAATGTCGCGTTGCATGACGGTCCAGTTTCGGTAAGTCACAAATTTAACAGTTTAAGAGGAAATGTCAGTAGAGATCAAAGAAACTGCCCACCCAGCTCAAAATTCAATTTCGCCCATACTTTGTGCATTAGTAGGCTTTATTCCCATACTTATGACAAGGATGGTCGTTTGTTAAAATTCTCGCTTGTTTGGAAGAAATTAACTTGAAACTGTTTACGCTATTTTCTGGAACAA
>JAHPZR010050358.1:0-2500 GCA_019787425.1 Platygyra sinensis | reverse complement strand
CAATTTTTTTTCCAGTCATTGTAATCAACTTATCATAAACTTTGCTTGAGGAAAGACTGATCTGATTTCTATTGCTGAAAATTGAATAAATAGCGAAAATAGCAAGTAAACTGTGGTCTTTTCTATTTTGCCCTATGGTAACTATGTCAAGAAATTTGGTTGAAATTTTAGTCAAGAATTCAGCTTTCTGTCTAAATCAAACTTAAAAAGTTTATTTGTGTCCGATACAACGCATTGACTCCAGTTTAATGCGTGTTCTCATGAGTCTCGGTCACAAAAATTTACAATTATTACTGGGAATGCGTTCTTGTAATAAGCGTTAAATAATGCCAAAATGGGTCATTTTCAATGCCCCAGTGCTCCTTAATGAGTATGGGCACCCCCCTTTTTTGTTTCAAAATTGAAGTTCTCATATGATAAATATTCAGTGGGCAAAGTTTGAACGAAAATCTATTGTCAGTTTTATTTCAGGGGAATTACCTTAATTGGATCCATGCTTTAGCGTTGTCGCGACTTCAGTAGAAAGGAACATTCTGACGAGATCCACAGTGATGTTGGTATATTTGAGAATAGTTTCGTTTTCATTGGCCATTGATTAACCCTTTTATCCGTGTTTCATTTTTTATGAAAATTCAATCTATGAGAGACAAGGGTTCTCGTCCAAACATGCAGTTTGTGAGAATTTCATCAACAAATGGAGAGTTCCAAAAGGAAAACTAAACAAACAAATAACATGTCAATCTGCCATTTTGGGCTTTATTTTCTCAATTTCTAAAAAAAAAAGGCCAGTCAAGCTTGCCGAAACGTCGATTTAAAAATTAATTCTAATCTTGGAAGGAATCCTAAAAAATCTAGACCAACATTGAACTATGTACATCTGCACTGTTTTCAAACCAAATAGGGTTAGAAAAAAAAACACTTAGATAAGGTTAGGAGGTGACACAAGATTAAATAATTAACACTGGGAATGACCTTTCAGTTTTTGGTTGTGCCCCAACGATCTGCAAAGTCGTCGGTATAAAACATGAAATATTTTGATTTGTTTCACACTGTTTATTGATGGATGCAGATGAGTTAGTACAGCTTTTGATTTTGTATTTTTTGTTCTTTTGTAGCCGAAAAATTTGAGGTGCAGAAACTATCGCAGGTGACTAGTCTCAAGTTAAAGACTCGAGCATTTACGATAATTGGACAGTTGTCAAATGTACTGCACTCTTTTTTGCCTATAAGAATATATTTTATAGGAATATCAAGGCTGAAATTTGTGTCATTTTAAGAAAATTTTATGAATAAACCCGAAGATGAGATTTCGAAAAGAATACCGATTTTGTGCGTTGAATATATGCAATTACAATACATGCAATTACGTTTTTTGACTATATTGTATTTGTTTATTCCTTTCTTTAAATGGGAAACTAGCCAAAAAAGAACAGCATTAGCCATAAAAGTGGGAGAAATATAAAAATATTCGGCCTGGCATGGGCCAGAAAAACAATATTCTTATCTAAAGAAAAACAAGAGAGTAGAGAAAATAAAGACTGCCGTCAAAATTGGATTCTATCAGATTTCATTCATTTGCCGGTGCTTTTGTTTTTAGCGGAAAACAAAGTGTGTATGTTTTCACCCCGACACTGCCGTGTCCATTTGTTTCCATTTTTTTGAAATATTTTTAGACTGAGAAAACATCAATCCTTCAACCGATTCACTGGGGATAGATTTGGTTATCTTGTATACACACACAAAAATCGGCCACCGACCATTTGTCGCTAAAATATTAGTTACCATTTTACTATTTGAAAGTCTGGGAAACATTGTTGGGTATTTGGGGGCAATTACAAATATTAGTTCGGTCTATAGAGACTACCAGACTTTTTAATAACATAAGTAGAATCCCTACTCTCAGGGCCTTCAGTGAAACACAAATTTGTTTAAACAAACTGTTAAGCTTGAGAAATTAAATTTTACCGCTTTACTGAGGAGAGGGTAACAGGGCAATGGGGTTTTCAATGTAAATACAGATAGAGTGTGTCCAGTGAAAATTGTTGGAGTCCCGGGCAGCTGGTTTCCAACCTCATTTATTTGCATCCTAAAACCAAGTTGGTCGAAAACTATACCAATGAAATTTGAAAATTTAATTTTCCGATTGATTTTCTGCTCGGACAAAGCTATATTACTCGTTTACAGAGAATTACTTCTGTCATTGTTCTGTTCATTCGAGTTCTCGTTCCAAGCAATGTCTGTGCGTTTCCGACCAACACTAGAACCTGGACCGAGGAGGTCAGGATCGTCATCTTCTTCGTTTTTATCCTGTATTGGATTTCTTTTCTTGCTATGTCCGTGTGTCGATTCGGATAGAACAGTGAGTGCATTTGAGCTAAAAGTCTCGTTCTGCAGAGGGAAGCTGTTTTCATCATCATTAGAGCCGAATACGAAGACTTCAAAATTGTCTTCAAGGTTATCGTTAGCGTGGGCTGCATTTCTTTCCTCATTATGCTGTTCC